>CALNVZ010000710.1:0-19588 GCA_940671915.1 Paracentrotus lividus
TGATCATACTTCTCATTTTCTGCCATTTGTGCGCAAGCCTTTTTTTATTCCCCCGACAAAAGCGTTCCGTGTTCAGTCAACCATGAAAAACTTTTTTTTTTAAATGGCATTTGAAAGACAAGACTTCAGAGCATCTATTAACATCAAAATATAGACATCATAATGTGAAACAAAATTTTAATAGACTTTTCAAAACTGTCCCGTTTTTATTGATACGCACTATATTACTTAACTTGGCCTCCATGTGCATATTTTTTGGTGGAAATTGTGAACAGCTTCAGGCACGACTGAAAGAACGCTATTTATTTCGAAAACCCCGGTGAATCCCTTGTAGGCCTAACTATTTATACGAAATGGCATTCAATACGTGTCCATATCTATTTTTTTTTTTTTTTTTTAAATTCTAGTCAATTTTTTAAAGCAAACAAAAATCCAGGGAGACAATAATCGATGATATTGGAAAGCTTCAAATTAGAGGAGAAATGTATAAAAAGTTCCATCAAAATCAGTTCTTCTTCTTTCGTGTCCACCATTTACAACATTAAGTATAATATGAATATATGTACATGTTATATAACCCTAACAAAATTATAGTATTTGGGCACGACTTTGCAGCATGTACTCGCCGCTCATCATTTTGCAGGCCATCAGGATCATCCTGGTTGCAATTGTTCTCTATTTGGAGGCATTGAAGGAGGTGATCCCATAGTTTGCGGAAAAAAATACCACTAATCGGCCAAATATGTTATCGTCTTGTGTGTAACCCCACTTTCGCAAGTTTAGTTTACATCGACCTACTCCTGGTGCGCAGTCGATTAAGGACTTCCACGTCCCCCAATCTGACGTTGGCCATAGGGGCAAGCTGTTCGTTTAGTAGGGAGAGGGAGCTTGCCATTAAATGGTTGACTTATGTTGCCGTCTCTCTTCCCAAAATCTGATCTGGCCACGTGAGGGGTTCAGTCAGGGGTTGGGACAGATTGTAGAAAGCTCTTTCTTGACTTTAAAACGTCTCTGGGGTAGTTCAACATCGTGACAGGGATGTCGAGTATCCTGGAGTTTGTGACGAAGACGTTCCATTCTGCTGGCTACAGATCGTCGGATGTCAGGGATGGTGCAATGCCAGACAGGACGTGCAGACTGTCTACGCTCGTCGTTTCAGGCAACCTGTAATCGCTCTGCAACAGTCGTTATGAGTGCAGGGTCCAATTTGTGTGAATGTGCTGACCTCTCCCAAACTGGAGCAGGCGTACTCTGCTGCAGAATAACACAACGCCAGAGCGGTTGTCCGTAGAGTAGGTGCACTGGGCACCCCATGACGAATTTGCAAGTTTCCTGAGGAGATTGTTCCTGGTCCTCATACCTTCCCCTTTTACCTTGTCAATATGGTACTTAATGAGAGTGTCCGATTAAGGGTAACACCAAGGTATACAGGTTGTTGAACAAAGTCAGAGGAGTACCATTCCAGTGTTAGGCGAAAGTTTTTTCTCTCAGCTTCATGGTTGCGAAGATGGAATGAGGCTAACCTAGGTCTTGGGAAGGGTTTGCTTTCAACTGATTGTCCTTGTAGTACGATGTTCAAGTTTCTAGCGCTGATGTCAGGGTGGGACCTCTATTACATCAACGTCATTGTTCTGAGCAGCGATGCCAAGGTCATCGGCATAGATGAAGCTTCGTGTACCCGGTGAGATTGGTTGGTCGTTCGTGTATACGTAAGAGGACCGGAGCCAGAACACTTCCTTGAGGGAGACCATTTTTCTTTTATCCTCCATCTGCTGCGCTTCCGCATTCAGTCCACGAAGAAACGCCTGTTGCCAAGAAGTAGCTGAATAAGTTTAGTCAGGTGGATGTCACCACGTCATCTTGTATAGTTTGTTGAGGAGCAGGCGGTGATTCACAGTATCGATACGCGGCAGTGAGGTCAACGAAAACTATGCCAGTGGGTTGGTTCCTCTCAAAGCCATTTTCGATGTATTGAGCCAAGTTGAGTACCGGGCTTGTACAACGATCTACCCGGACGAAAAGCCGGCTTGTTCTGGAATAAGATGCCGTTCTGTGGAGCTTATAGAGGTGACACAGTAGGGAGATTGCCTGTAGCTCTTGCCACCTTTGGGTCCTTACCTAGGTTTAAGGGTGGCGATTACTCGGGCTTTTCTCCAGATCTTTGAGGTTGAGACTGGAAAACACAGTTGTCAAACAAGTTTAGAAGCCCACATCTTTGCAACCTGTCGCGAAATGCTTTATCTGCTCTGTCGCGAACGTCAGTCTAGTCCGGCTGCCTTGCCATTCTTTAGGTTGTCGATAGCTACCCTCGAGCTTCTCTCTGGGTAAAAGTCCAAGTTGATTCTTCATTAGACTCGCTCCAAGGAGGGTGTTGCTCTCTGTTGAAGATGTTTTGGTCCTTGCCATTAAGCAGGAGCTGGTGAGCTATACCTCGTTAGGCCGTGACATTTGAGTGCAATGTTGCTTGTTTAGGGTCGTTTGTTGATCTTTTTAATGTTGACCAAGCTTTCTTGCTATTGTGTGACATGTCCACAACCTTCGATAAGTTCCTGCCAATACTTCCTTCGTTCTTCAGCAATGGCTGGCCATAAGCATCTTCTCAGTGCATTTAGGATGTCTATCAGAGAAGGGGTCCTGATCATAAAGCTTCAAGTAGGGGAGAGTGGGGTTAGTTGGAACACGGGGTTAGTTGAAACATTGTAATTTTCTTGAACATCTATAAATATATTTATGCAAATCTACCCTCAGGTTGTTGCTATTAGCAACTGCCATCCACCACATTTTAGACAGCACACATGCTTTAAGCCTCGTGAAGTTAGAAAGCAATGTTTGTTTTTTCACCTTCTGAGTAAATTTTGTCATTTTTACAAATGTTTTATTATCTCAGAGAAGATTATAAATTAAGTTGGCCAGTTTTTGATTATAACAAACAGTTATACCAAACTACAAAACAAGGTTAAATATATGGCATGTTGTTGTCCCTCTTTTGTGCTGTAAGCTTACAAATGTCAAATGGGCCTCTGGGGTTAGTTGGAACATTTTGAACGGGGTTAGTTGGAACATGTACTAAGTAAATAGGTTTCAGCTGAAAAAAAAAAATCATATAATTCAATGAAGTGTTCCGAAATATTCCTATACATGTATATTAGGGCACATTGGACAATTTTATTTTGGTTTAAACAAAATCTATTGCAGAATGCTACTTCACAGGACTTCAGAAGATCTGTATCTGAGTGGATGCTATCAAGTGTAATAAAACATGAAGTTAAAAAAAAATTGAACACCAATCTTTAATATTTTGATTGGAATCAATACAGCAAGTTAGCTGAACCCATGCAATAATGTTGCTGGTATTTTAAATATGATTTTATATGATTTAATGCACAATGTTTCAACTTACCCCATACCTTGTTCCAACTAACCCCGTGTATGGGGTTAGTTGGAACACTTGACATGGTCTCGTTGAAGATGGATTTTTTCCGGAACCATCACTAAGTTTAAGAATTTTATGGGGTACATTTGTAGCATACATATATACACTCAAGCTGGTTGTTTATTGTTTCTAGAAATCAATCCGCTTTTGTTTTACGGCCATTTTTGTGAAAAATGTTCCATATAACCCCGCTCTCCCCTACTCTTTGTAGATGGTTGCACTATTCGCTGAGATCCCAGGAATATAGTATCCCCTGCAACCACGGGGTATATGCTTCTTGGATACTCCTTGAATAAGCTTAATGAAACTATCGTAATTGGCTGGAATGGGGTCGAGATCTGCCAAGGCTTCATCAAGATCACTGGTGAAACCCTCCCAATTTGCCTTGCGAAAGTTGAAGCGTCGTCTGAATGGTACCTTCTGGGGCATCACAGCAGCAGTAACATCGATTAAGATTGGCCTGTGTTGTGAATGAGGTATGGGTTCCAAGACATTCTTCTTGCTGAGGACAGAAATGCGTTTACTTGTGAAGGCAAGATCCGGGTTATAGCCCCTTCTCCAGCGGCAACTGTTAAAAGATGGAGGCAGTTTCGCATCATGGATTAAGCTGAATTGGTGCACTTCAGCCCATTCCTCTACCAGGTCACCATCCTCATTGGAGTTGTTATATCCCCAGCTGGGGCTGTGGCTATTAAAGTCTTCAATGATGACGTTAACCTGGTCGTAGTTGAATGTCTCTGGTTTATGGAATGCAAAGGTGCTCCCAGGAGGCTTATAAACGGATGTCACTGACAATTTTCCCATGCTGATTGTTAATATCTCAATATTGTCAATATCAGAAAATGTGGTTTCGTCAATTATGGTGTCTGGTTTAGTGAAAATAGCACTACCGTATTTTTCATGAGGCCTCTCTACAACTAGTTTGAAGCCAGGGACGCTCGGACGGACATGCTGGGGACCTCTATGAGTCTCCTGGATACACAAGATATCACAGTCATAACTCCCGATCAATTGTACTTTCACAGATGAAAACCCTTCAACGTTAAAGGACATCACTTTCACCGTTCGGCCTGGAGACGCAAGCTTTCGACGATTATCAGTAGAGATCATTGTACCGTTTGCAAAGTTTATATGATAAAGCAAAAGGCCAAAGCAAAATATATAATATAAGACGTGAAATAGGTTAAGTGTAAAATGTAAAGTAAGAATCCTAAGTGTAAAGTGTAAATGGAGGTGGTGGTAGAATTAATTTAGGATTAATCCTTTATCCAGCCCCGCGCAACGTGGCCGCTTCTACCATGGGGCGTAACAATTTAAAATATTACACAATAATGAAACAAATTATGAAAAATGAAAGCATATACTTGAATATTACAGGAACAAAGAATGAACGAAATTAAAACATATGAATTATAATATATACTGATTAAAAGAGATTAAGATAGAAGATGATTCATGGCAACACCTTACTAAAGAAATAGAATAACAAGTAAACCAGTGCCTGATCTTACTACACCGTTCTCCAGCAATTCAAGGAGCCATAGTCCGGCTGGAACATAATTCACGGGTGTTCTAGTAGGACAGGTGAAAACCCTACTAACTACAGCCATGAACCAATCAACTAAACTCAAGCTCAGAAATCAACAAATTTGAAAATGTAAAATAGGTAGGCCTAATTGGATAACAAATGTTATATTGTTACGTCACAATGAGTTACAACAGACGCAAGAGCCAAGAGGAGACTGGGATTAAAATGACGTCACGATGATGTTTAAGCGTGACAATGACAATGACAATGACAATTTATTGATCCCATGTCGCCATAATTGGCATTGGGGATAAACATGGATTTTAACAAGAAAATTTATCAGCACTATTTACAATATATACACAAAATAAATAAATAATAAGAAAAACAATACAATCATGAAAATACACTTAATTATGAAATACATATTGATAGATCCTTCAACAAGAAGGAAAAATGAATATTATAAGTAGATAAATTAAATAGAACATATGAAAGTATAGTACTTGGAAATCTCGATGCCCCCCCCCCCCGATCCTGCCTTCTACAAGAAGGAAACAATGATATAAGTAATTAGATAAATGAAATAGAACCGGTGAATAAGAATATAGTACTTGAAAATCACGATGCCTCTCAGGCCCTGCCTTCTATACAAGAAGGAAAATGAATTTAAGTAAGTAAATAAATAAAATATAACATTGAATAAGAATGTAGTATTTGAAAACTCGAAGCCCCCACCCCACCCATACCATTACTTGTGTTAATGGAAAAAAAAGGAAGAAAATAAGTAGATGAAAAATGAATAAATAAATAAATAATAATAATAATAATAATAAAAATGATAATAATAATAATATAGGCACAGTTACATCTCATTTATGGGCCATTTTTAATGGCAATGTGTATGAAACATAGTGTAAATGATTACTAGAAGTATAGACAACAGTTTTGCACGCGAATGATACGCTTGAAAATTTACACGCTTGTTGTTATTTTGTGCTTTTTTTTGAATTTTTTTATTAATTCTATATTAATAAAATTTGACGAAAAATCACACAAACATACGAAAAAAATGCACAAAATCAACGAATTATAAACAGATAATTTGATACTTGCGGTCTATGTCCATACAGCTTTCTGCCCATGTAAAAATGTCCATGAAATTCCAAAAATACACTGTAAATTTAACAAAAATATCAGAGCAAAATAAAACACGTCTTCCCCTCTTGGCTCCTCTAGTAATCTACGCATTTGATCAATCAAAATCGGTTATGAAATAAAAGAAATGCAATCTTGAATAGTCTCATTGCACTTGTAATTTGCATTTCCAAATTGGATTTTTTTTTTGTTTTTTTTTGTTTAGACACCCACCCCCTATTTTCTTTCCAAATTACCTTTCCTGAAATATTTTAATTTTTACGACGGCTCGTTGATTTGCTCCTAAATTCGACAAAAATTCAGTAGGACCAACTACCCGCTGATGTGGCCTTGGTATCGTAATAAATGTTCATTAGCGGCTACATGTATTTTGTCGATTTGAATGATTGGCACAGCAATTAACAATCTGTCGACGATACCTTCTAAATTAATTTCCGCAAAATACGGCTTATGACAGCTAATGATCCAATATTAAATGTGAAAAAAGGCTACTGCTGCAAATTTACATCCTCGCTTCCGACAGAGTCAATTTTTACGGAGATAAGTGCCATTGAAAAAGACCTTTATAACGCAAATTAATTATTTGCAGTTCATTAAGTGCCGAGAGCCGAGTTGTCATTAAGTATAGTTTTTAGCTTTCACGATTCATATCATGATAAGTGGAACATTCGGAGGCAGTTGATAGTTGAGAGAACGATTGTCTTTTCAAGGTTTGGCAGATGAGAGAGGAATATATTGAAAACGCTCGACTATCCTAACGGCAGACATGATGGAGATGCAGTTTATTTGAGTTCTATACTGACAATTTATGCTATTCCTATTTTTCCTTTAAGTTCTACTGCCAGTACTAAGATAGACAAAGTATTCTTCTACAACTGTTATATGTTTTTTCACATCAAAAGGGGATTTAGACTATTGCCTTTCTATCCCCTCACGATGGTTTTGATGGATGGAAAACATTTATATCATGTGTTCTTGAAATATGTGGACATTTGTTAAATCTACCATACACATTTTTAATGAGGTTGTGGAGCGTATTGAGACTTCAGGAACATCCCATTGGTCAGAATTGAAAGACAGATAATGGATTTCAATACTACTGTCAGCGATTTAACATCAGAAACGTCAACAGGTTACTTTAATCAAATTTACCTGACTTATTTAATCGGAATCGCAATTCAAGGGCCCTTGTGTCTCGCAGGAAATATTTTCACCCTTTGTGTCTTGAAACGAGTGAAGGATGACTTTGATGATATCACCAAGATGCTACTTACTTCTTTAACTGTCACATACCTTGTACTCGGTACCGGACAGTCTTTATTCTTGCCAATTCATGACGAACGCAGTCCGTTTGAGAACAGTATACCCCTTCTTGCAACTCTATTAGTTCTCTTTTCCAAGTGTGACCAGGGACGTGAGAGGAGGACCCTAGGTGACAAACACCTCAATCAGATATCTATCTAAAAAACATCTGTCCTTGACTCGGTCCAAACAGTGGTCAACAAGGTCACACAGCTGGAGGGCCAACATTGTTTACATTAAACGATCAAGATGTCTGTATCGATACATTTTTATTAGTTTTTATTCTTGTACTTTCCTATATTCCGAGGTCGATTTTCTTCGTTTGAAATGGAAAACGAATTAACATTTGATTTCTAAATATAATATGCCTGTGAAAACTTGAATATATCATCAAATACAATCATTTTATTTTGAAGGCCTACTCATATAGCCAGAGCTACTATTACGTAACATCCCAGCTGGTTGTTTATCTTTTACCCCTGGCTCAACGCTCAAGCTGGGCCTGTGGAGTTGCAAAGTTTGATAACAGGATTATCTGGCCATGCAGGCCGATAGTGCTTGGAAATAGTTTCAAACGAGGATTTTTTATAAGGGGGTCCGACACCTGAGGCTCAGCTCTCGACATGGGGTAGCTTGACAAACGAGGGATTGACGTAATGTCAAATTCATACACAGGACAGAACGTTTATGCATTCCTTTGCAAGTATTCCGGATGCATCTTTTACCCATGTGCGTTTGAAGCTATAACATTAACAACCTGCTTGAATCTTCACCGGTATCTGATGATTGTGAAACCGTTAAGGTACCAGACTGTAGTGACGACTGGTCTCGCTAAACGAGTTATCATGATCAATACACTCTTCGTAGTCTTTGTATCCCTCACATATTTCCCGTTCCCTGGGACAACAATTGGACGGGGATATGACGGTAATTGCGATTTACCTCCCATCATTGACAATTCTGCATTCCTGGTTCTTCACATAATATTCATTACATACTGTTCTCTAGGAACGATATTCGCCATTTTTACTACTTCCCATACAATAGTCATAACCAGACGGCAGATGAGGCATATTGAACTTAACATGCCCCATGTACAACAATCCCGGAGACAGGAACAAGGGACCAATCAACAACCGGTTTCAGAGGGCGCTCCTTGGCCCCCTAAAAGACCCAACCGTATCGGCCGAACTTTTGTCACCATCCTGTTGTTGAACTGTGTTGTTATTTTTGGTTGGTGCACAATTTTGTTCTCTATTATATCCTCCTATCAAGGAATTGGAGAGTTGTTTTTATCTGTAAATGTAGTTCTTTCGTGTTCTGTGACGTGGTGGCATTGTTTTGTATACATTGTTACAAGCAAGGCCTATCGCCGAGCAGCTGTTGATGTATTGAAGCTATTGAGGTTAAATTGTTGATAGTGTTGGCTGGGATACACGTCCATGCGATGACGGTTTCCGGCCAGGTGTCACGGGTGTGATATTATTTTTTCTTGACCGCTGTTTACTCTTATTAAAACTTGTTTCACTTCAATTAAAAACATTGAAACTTGATCTGAATGAAATTATGATTGAGATTTTATTTAAGCTTGTATCATCTCAACATAAAATTCAATGAACAATTGAACAAAATATACAATATTGACTCATCTTAATAATAAAAGTCTTTTCGCATCTGATGTCCTCTGTCTAGTCCGCTGTGATGTCCACCGCCACGGCTCCGGGGTTGAAAGCTGCTGCGTTGATCCCTCCATTTCGTTCCTCCGCGTCTCTTGAGCCTCCGCCGTCTTAAGTTGATCTCTCTCGATCCATAGTTGAATTCCCCGCTGTAGAAATTACGACTCGGCACTAACGTAGCGTTGTAGAGTTTCTTAAATTAGACTAGATCTCGCAGAACATCATTTACAGTTAATAGGTGAAATAATTGTAAGTCATCACCAAAATAGGTCTTTTAAACAGGAGTAAATTAAATAGATAAACGAAGTCCAATCATGCTTCGCCACCTTCTTCCCGCATGGCTCAAACTACTGTGACGTAACAATACAATACAATACATGTACATTTCGCTCTGTATAATTTCCTTCCTTACACCAGGCAATAAGGTAGCGTGATAAGCGAACATTTGCGATAGTTTTCTCATCACCAGTAAATGCTTCTGAAGGTATGTAGCGAATTAGGGGGTTAGTACTAGTTCATCTGGGTTTGTAAAGAGGTAAAATATGAAGTTAAAGAAATTTAAATTGTTTGCGAACGCACAGATTATTGCGATACAGTAACTTGCTAAAAAACAAGAACATTTGGCTAAGGGGGCCGTCACACTGAGGTCGTGTCTATAACGTTCTATGACGATTCTTGCCCGTTCTTTAAAAAATTGCTGAACGGGCTTTGGTCGGGTTGGAACTTATAACTTTGAAAAATAATTTCTTGAATACGATACTAGCAGGTTTATAGATAGTTCTCGTTACGTCAATTCCGTCTTTATCGCGTCCGCAATACGTTGTTTATCAGTTCAGACCGAGTAAACAGCTCGTTCACTCTATACCGTTCGTAGCACGTCCAAACCGTCACTAAAGTGCCTATGCGCAGCATGATAAAAGTTAGGTACCCAGTGTTCGTAGTACGTCCTTCTCGTTCAGAGTAAGTCCTACCCGTTTAAGGAACGTTGTCACTACGTTTAATTTTAGAACTACTGGAAGCCAGTACGGAATGCCTTTCCGTTCTCTCCGTTCGGACCCGCCAAGTTCGTAACAGATTGTAACAGGTCGGTGTACTGATTCTAAGAGGTTTGTACTACGATCATGTCTCCCGTTTGTAAACAGATTGAGCCCGTTCACAAGAAACTACCAAGAACGCCAGTGAGAACTAGCTCAGTGTGACGGGAATTATGACAATTGCCGTTCTGTTTAAAAATGGACAGTATTGCTATCCAAGCCCGTGCTATAAAGTCCTGAGCAGATTGAAATAGGTCTCAAGTACGTCCACTCCGTGTGTATATAGATTAAGAACCGTTCTTGCAATAATTTCAATAACATGGTAAGAAATTGTTCAGTGTGATAGTAGTATAGAGCGAATAGATCAGCTATTTGATTGCCACACATTAATTGTTTACAATTACAGAAATCTCACAACTTTTAGAATAAATACGAAAAACGGCCATTGGTCGCGAAAAGAACGCGTACATTTGACCTAATTATTTCTGGATTAAGATGAACAACGTTTCGTATAACAGTCTTCAATACGTCCATCACGTCTTTGCCTCGTCTGCAGTCCGTTTGTTTCTAGTTAAAATCGGTGAAAATGACCGTTTCCACGAACAGAGCCCGTCTGAAACAATCCAAACCCGTCCCAGTAAGTTTCAAACCCGTTCTTATCAGTTCGCAAATGTTTCCAATGCGTTTCGTCGCCGACCTAACTAGTTCTGGGTCGTTTTTAATCCGTCAAAATCCGTTCTTACTCGTTCTTACGTCGACCAAACGGCCTCCAGAAAGTTCATCTCGTTCTTACTGGTCATTATCCGTGTCTAGAACGTGTTGAACGCAAATGCGTGCCCGTTTCCATAAAAACCCAAGCCGCGTTTTTGCCAGACCTCATGCGTCTTCGTAACTTCAAGCTGATAATGAAGATACAATGCTCGTTTGTAAGACGTCCTAGCACATCTTTAGAACGATTTAAGTACGGCAATTTCGTTTGTAGTACGTCCATCTGCGTTTCAGGTACGTTGCCACCCGTTAAATTTTAGGACGAGATGGGTCGCCCGATTTTTTTGAACAGCTTTTTTTTGAAATCCGACGCGAGCTAGTCCATGAAGTTCGTAAACAGATCGTAAGAAGTATTTACTACGTCCACTCAGTTTACACACAGACTATGCCCGTTCGCGCAAATTTGGCAAGACGTAGTAGGAACGAGCTCAGTGTGACGGGGGTATTACGTTCGCTGCGCAGTGAGTGGCACAAAGTATACTTTGGTATTTAACTTGAACAAAATGTATATAACCTCCAAATTTTTTAATTTTGACCAGATCTTCATGATTTTTTGTTTTGTTACAGCGAATATATCAGTGAATGTAATAATTACAGGTTTCGCTTATACTTGTTACGGATTCCAGATATATTGTATTAATTTGGACAGATGAGAGGTGTATTTAGATCCCTTACTCTAGAAACAACCCGATACATGTTTCCATAGTAACATTAGAATAAAAGAAAATACAAATTGTTAAGAATAAGATAATAATTATACGAATTTTACTAGCAGAATTTGATATATTGCTAAACATACAGTGGTGGCCAAAATTATTAGAACGCCAAGTAAATTTAAATGATTTTATTTGTTTTCATTCAGTTGAACATTTGAATACCTTTAAAATGCCTGGAATGTCTACAAAAGACATTATTATACTTTAAAAACTAAATAACATAGTCATGCGTTTGGAACTCGCCCCCAACTCGCCTTTTTTGTGTTACGCTATCAATTGTAAAATCTAAAAAATCTTGCCCATATCAGGATAAAGTGTCATAACGTCACAAATATCAAGTTTCTCCCTACGAAAGTAAACATTTTCTGAAAGGAAATTTCATGAGAATGTCAAAAATGTCATTCACGATACGATAGGATTAAGTGGTAACATGTTCTGCGGGAATTTTTAAAATTATTTGTGAGGGGCCCCAAATTTTTAATTTAGAGCCCCCATTTAAGTCTCACTTTCCTCTGACCCTTAATAATTCAACATATTTGAATTGCTCATGAAATGTCCTTCTAAAAAGTATACATTTACAAGGAGTATCTTCATTTAATGATAAAATAGTCTTAACCTCTAATGGGCATGGTTTTCTTTGTCATCTCACCACCAAGGGAGGGGGCGAATCCACCCCTCCCCATTTGACCAAATTTTCTGAAACTTGGCAGGTATTTGCGGTATATTAAAATGAATAAGCATGTCAAGCATGTCAAGTTTCATACTTCTACCTCAAATACTTTTTGAGCAATCGGCATATGTAATTGACATTTTACTTTTTTGCATTTGGACTACATGTTTAATACACAAGTCTACGGGGAAACCAAAAGCGCATAGCGCAACGATTTTTAATGTTGCGCATTACCAGATATTTTAGATATCTTAGCAGGCTTATTTTTTCTAATGTACCTCAAATACCTGCCAAGTTTCAAAAAATTTGGTCAATGTGGAGGGTTGGATTCGCCCCTCCCTTGGTAGTCCCTCGGATAGGACGTTAAATGGAGGTCCCTTGTAAAGGAGAGTCACAACTTTTGCACGTTAAAGAACCCACTGCACTATCCGTATAAGAGTAGGGGGAAACCCCGGTGCAGTGGACCGCCTGCATACCCCCAATCAGTTATATTGGGAGGAGAGACCTGCGGGTTACAGTGATTCAGTTTGCTTTTCGCCTTCCATGGCACAGGTGACGCCACAATGAATAATAATAATACTACTACTAATAATAATAATAGTGAGATGACCAAAATAACCATGCCCATTGAAGGTTAAGACTAATTTTTCATTAATAAATTTTAGCGGTGATTAATCGCTCAAATGATTTACAGTCACGGCTTGCATAACTTTGTCCGGCGTTTAGCCGGTGGTATTTGGAGTTATTGCCGCAAGTAATTACATTGGACGGATAGTCAGAAAGGGACCGCACATCAAAGATACCGTCTTCTAAGAATGCCGCGCGTAATGTTAGGAAGCATAATGTATCCACGGGCATTCCCCAGATGTCTGCGCGCTTGACGCGTGAGAAAGTTGGAATCGTGGGCCCCTTTTGTAGTAGGATAGCGCATTCAATATCATATTGTGTTGTGGTTTCATTGACAGAACATGTGTTTCTTTTGCGCTACTTCATAATGGATTTTAATTCCCTCCGCCTCCCCTTACAACCACCTGCATGTATAATTATAATCATGCCTAATAATAAATGATTAATAATTACTTGGTTGAAGATTATGTTCAGAGTATTGGAGGCATGTCTTTATGTCACGTAGAATAGATAGTTATTGAATTAGCTGGGAAAGCCTTAATATTGTGCCTCGTTCTTTTAAGCAATTCTTGGTCAGGGAGTTGTCAAGATACTATCCGGTTGTTGCTAGCAGTAAGGGGCTTTTCTCCTCTTTCGATTTTGAGGTTTTCACCCTTACCTGTGGCCTGTCGTGGGGAGATGGATTGTGGTTACCATCTCCCCGCTGTTAGTAGGGGTGCATATATTAGTTTGGCACCACCTACAATATACAAATTATAATTTTTATTGAAATTTTGACGCCTCTGTTCATATCTAGACTGGCTTTATCATACCTCAGCAGAAAGGTGTATCGTTTCAGATTATTTGATATCCGATGTATTGGACATTGCGTTTTAATTATGCACCATGTTATGTTTATTGAATGCCATGTAATATTTTATCCTCGTCCGTAATTTAGGCGGAGAGAGGTACCTCGTTCGTTGATATGCGGAGAGGTTACTATTATTATGATTACTTGATGTCCCTTGTCCGTAGAGGTTGGCACCCTAGGCGGAGAGGTATTGTATTGTATTGTTATTGTTACTCCTTCCTTGGCCGTATGCGGAGATGTGCGTAATACGGTTCCTTGTCCCCAATACGTGGACCTGAGGTGCCTACGCTACGGTTCCTTGTCCCCAATTCGTGGACCTGAGGTGCCTATATATGCTACGGTTCCTTGTCCCCAATACGTGGACTTGAGGTGCCTGCTACGCTACGGTTCCTTGTCCCCAATACGTGGACCTGAGGTAACGGCTCCGCTACGGCAGGAGGGAGCAGTGTATGTGTTGGTGCGGACGCGCAGATTTATATTTATCAATTGTTACTAAATTTTCGGTAAAGAATACCCGGGTCCTTCCAAGAGGTATGATGATGCCGTCTACTGTGAATAAATTGTGTTATCAATTAGTTTAGATTAATGACGTGGTCATTTATTAATATTGATTGGAGATTTAAAGATTGTATGAAATATGTATTCAAATGATTGTTCAAAATAATGTCAATAAACCACAACCAACCGCAATTTCGAGTTTCAGGCTCCTTTTGTAAGTTGTGATTGTAAATGAAGACACTCCTTGTATATGTATAATTTTTTACAAGAAAATTTCATGAGCAATTCAAATATGTTGAAATATTGAGGGTCAGAGGAAAAGGGGACTTAAATGGGGGCTCTAAATTAAAAATCTGGGGCCCTCACAAATAATTCAAAAGTTGCCACAGAACATGTTACTACTTCACCCTATCGTATTGTGAATGACATTTTTGACATTCTCATGAAATTTCCTTTCAGAAAATGTATACTTTTGTAGGGAGAGACTTAATATTTTTAACGTTATGACACTTTGATCCTGATATGGGCAAGATGTTTTAGATTTTACAATTGGTAGCGTAACACACACAAAAAAAAGGCGATTTGGGGGCGATTTGGGGGCGAGTTCCAAACGCATGACTATGTTATTTAGTTTTTAAAGTATAATAATGACTTTTGTAGACATTCCAGGCATTTTAAAGATATTTAAATGGTCAACTGAATGAAAACAACTAAAATCATTTAAATTTACTTGGTGTTCTAATAATTTTGGCCACCACTGTATATATATTTTTTTTACCGTTACTAAGGGAAGTTCACGTAAAAAAAAAAAGAAAGAAAAAAAGTCGAAGTTACACTCCTGCAAAACATGATAAATAGGTAACAAATAAATGTATAATAAAAATAAATAAAAATGCTAACCGCAGTTAATCACATCAATCAAGAAATATGGGAGAAAGTATTGGTGCAGTTTGGGAATTATTAATTATATTTGTATAAAAAGAGTGCGGACGATGTGTTGAGTGACAACTCAATATCAAAGTTATTAAAATGCATGAAAACTGTTGATATCGAACGGAAGTGTGCATAATATAAACCGACGTCTATAACTGCAAATATTGCTTGGGTTGCGTGTGATAGTGCCCTATATTGTCGTTGTTGCTTTTTGGGTATTATATAGCAATCAATCATATTTGACTATTTTTTCATATCCTTTCTTTTACTTTTTACTCAAGAATTTGACAATAAACAATTTACATCGAACAGACATATTAAACATGAAGTAAACACAATTACAATGACCATGGGTGTCGATTGTGGGGGGGGGGATGGGGGGATGGTGTGTACAATCATCCCCCCCCCAATATTTTGATATCAAGAAAATGAAAAGTATCATATTATGTACATATAAATCTAACCATTACAAATTCGTTATCATATAAAACACTTTTATGACATTATTAAATTCTTTTGCAGTCTAAAATGCATAATTCTGACATTCAAAAATCCAAAATTTTCTCACTTAATCGTTAATCTTCCTCGTATGTGCCTGATATACTTTAGTAATCATGTAAAACACAAGACACCGTGCAGATAATGGAAGCGAAGATGGTTTCATTATTCACAATTTGAAAAAATACCCATTCAAATCGATGATAATCACGGGCACCGATCCCAGGGTGCATAGTACCCCCCCCCCTCAATAATCCACGAGGGCTTTGATAAAATACATAATGAATATTCAAGAGTCTGTAACACTTATCTCGGCTCTTCATCGACAAGGTTACTTTTGGGGACTAGGACCAGTGATTATATAATACACTTTCACTTCATGATCGCATGCTTGCTTCAAATTCCATTTTAGATAACTGTTGAAAATTGCATGAAAATTTTTAGCTCGCCCTTCGCGCTCGCGTAATATAGGCTATTGCAAACTGTACCTCAATTCGTTCAGCTTTTAAGTATGTATATAGATATTAACGTCACTATAGTTCGTTTTAAACACCAATTCCCTCCCCGTTTCACTACAAGTATGCTGTTTCATCCAAAGAAATTCTCAATTTCTGTGGTTTCATCAGGTCACTATTATTAAGAAAATTTTCAGCTCGCGCTTCGCGCTCGCACAATATGGCACTAACTGGAATTCGTCCATATTTATAGAGATTTGCTTTTGTTGGCATTACGTCATGCTGGTCCGCTTCTAATCACCAGTTAAAGCCCATATAGCCCCCTCCATCAATTTCGCGCTTACGCGCACTGTAAAAAAAAAAAAAATACAGCAAAGTGACGCATACAAAAATGTAATTTAAAAAACAGTTTTGTTGTAAATTTCTCCCTTAAGAATTGATGAAAGAGAAGGAAAAATATCATTAGAGTTTTATAGCATATGTATTTGTTTAAAACGGAACAAATGTGTTACTCCTGATGTATATTTTGTATTTCTCACGTAATCATTTGCAGGAGAAACTTACAACAAAACTGTTTTTTTGAATTACATTTATTATGGCAACTCTGCTGACAGTAGATTTGCTGTAAAAATACAAATATTTTTTACAGTGTGTAACGCAACAAATACCATGTTTCAGTTCAATATTATTGTGAAAATTTTAAGCTCGCGCTTCGCGCTCGCATTATTACAGCCCTATGAATTCGACGATATTCACATACTAGTGTGCATACTAATGTGCATGCGTGTGTATCTATAGGCATTACATATTAATGGTTCCCCCCCCCCCTTTAATCAACCAGATAATGTTTCGCGTTCGCATTAATTATTCTACAATAAATGTCCCATTTCATGTCACAGTTACTAAGAAATTTCAGCTCGCGCTTCGCGCTCGCACAATTACCCTATGAATTTTTAATTATATACTACATGTAGAAGTAGATACTCATAAGCATGCATGTATGTATATCTAGCCATTACATCATGATGGTTCCCCCTTGAACAAACCAGTTAAAGCCCCTTCCTCGTTTTGCGCTCGCATTATGCTACAAATGCCACATTTTATGTCCCTATAAAAAACTTTCAGCTCGCGCTTCGCGCCCGCATTATAAAAAACTAACTGGAATTTTGTTTTCACATTTACATGCATTTGTGTATACAAACATTACCCCACCCCCAACAATGTACACTGCGATCATATACCACTATGTTCAGCATTGAGGAAAAGGGAAACATCGACGATCATCCCCCCCCCCCCCAATCGGCAAAACAAATCGACACCGTTGACAATGACTTTGATTTTACTTTCATGACTTTGATGGATTTGAAGTTTTGCGGGCGGGATGCTTCAGACAATAGGATCGCCACAATAGCAACACATAAAATAATTTACAGTGATTTCTAAATTTTCTGCACAAACTCAAACTCCAAAGAAAGTGTTATTCTACATGTATAACGAAGGTCTAGGATTAAATCGGAAATATTTATATTGAAATTGTGTATACAATATTAGAAACAAAGATGACGCAATAATGTTTTGTAAGTAGCCCCTTTTCGATTTTGGCAACCATTGACAATGACAAATAGGCAAAAAAATAAATAAATCGACGTTAAAACCTATACCAGTATTGGTTGTTGACGGGTGGCATATTCATTATGAT
Source organism: Paracentrotus lividus (assembly GCA_940671915.1). Classification (NCBI taxonomy): domain Eukaryota; kingdom Metazoa; phylum Echinodermata; class Echinoidea; order Camarodonta; family Echinidae; genus Paracentrotus; species Paracentrotus lividus. The sequence continues at coordinate 17,846 of CALNVZ010000710.1, forward strand.
GCACAGTCTTGTCTTTAGGATCGCAGGTTCAAATTCGATAATTTGCACATTTTTCTTTTCCTGTGAATCAATATAGTTTAGGTTTACGTCAGCAGGTGTTTACGTGACAGGATGGGGTCTAACAACCAAACATGTTTGTTAGACCTCTTTACCAGAACCGCGTAGGAATCTATCGGCCATTGGAATAGTGTTCAGTCGGTCACCCTAGTGTTGAAGTCATCCATCAACGTTTTTTCCCCTTATTTTTCGGACCCGTCGGCCCCCTGGATCCGCGGCTGTTATTACAGAACGTGCATTAATTAAGTTCGAATATAGCAATGTTGGCCGATTTAGACTGTGAACACATTCTATTTAAAACCTGACGAAATCTACTGTTCTGCAATGCGTAAATGAAAGGGTTAGCGCAGGAGTTGTAAGAAGCAAGAACTAATGTAATACGATGAGATGTACTCAGGTAAAAACTGTGGGGTAAAACCCCAAGATTGTAACAAAAATAAGCGAATTGATTTGGTCCGAGAGTAAAGATAAAGATTCCGACGACAACAGCCATCATTCTCATTACATTCCGCCGGGCTATGAGGAGATTGTTTGGTCCAGAAATTGAAGTGCTTTTGTTGGACCATTGACGAGATTTTTGAAGCAACGTACGAGCCGTGAGAATTTGCGAAATGAGCATCGTCATAACTGGTATTAGATAGATAAACAGGATGTTTAAAAAACCAACAACTCCCCTACTGAACTCAGATGGAAACCGAATGATGCATCCGTTGGATTCTGTATCAATCATGGTAACAATTGCTGTGCTGAAACTGGCCAAGGAACATATCCATATAGCAAAAACTATCATCAGGATCCGTCTTCGGGTCACATAGATACTATACTTTAAAGGGTAGACAATTGCAGCATAACGATCCAAACAAATGAGCGTTAGAGTATAAACTGAAGCGAAAATACATGTCCAAAGATGACCATTGATATACACTGTCCAACAGTAAAATTGTCCCATCCAGCTAGACGGAACAGTCTGGGCCCTTGGAAACGGAAAGAGAAACACTGAAGTCAGGAAATCAGCTAAGGCTAGACAACCGATCAAGGTATCGGTTGATCTCATCACTGAACGTCTAGGGAACAGAATTACAACGACAGCTAGGTTTCCAAACGTTCCCAGGAAAGAGGACACCAATTGCAAAATGGTATCCCATCCAAGCCAGTTGTTCTCTTCCCAGGTCCATGGAGCAGAAGCATTAGTATATGATACAGTTGTTATTTCCATACGGATAGCTTGTTCAAAACTTTATTACACGGAAAACTTGTACTTGTAAAAGTAATATCAAGTGTTCTATGAAATATAATTATGGTAGTTATCCGTTGACAGGTATGCAGCTTTTAAATTCGTCCTCAAAGGGGAGCTTATTTTCACAATCAAATACTCAAACGTGTCATATGAGAAAACTTGCAAGACTGTATTGACTATACTTAATTCGCTCACAAATTGAACATCACATGCGCGATGACAGTCCTGCCACATGAGAGATCAACATTTCTGCTGCCAACGTTTTGTTATGCTGCCAACATTTTGTTATGCTGCCAGCGTTTTGTTCGGCATAAGTGTATTATTTGTTCATTATCTTTTAATGGACTTTGTGACGCGTATGTTAGAAAAAAGAGCAGAGTATTTCGAAGAGTGCCTTTTTCCTGCATTATAATGAGCTTATAATTGGGGTTTCGCATGACAGTTAATGT
>CALNVZ010000710.1:19613-40472 GCA_940671915.1 Paracentrotus lividus
ACAGCACAGAGAAAAAAATAAGTTGTCAAGCGTACCACGTAGATCAGTGGCCTCGTGATGACGCAGATACCCTACAATAAAGAGTAAACATTTTCCTATCTAAAGGAGTCGACATGACTCTGAACGGAGTCAGCAATAATAAGCACATGCAGAGTCTACGTGATGCCATAGGTGGACCCTCAAACAGCAAAGTGCTATAATCAGAAGTATCACAGATTCTCTATTGCGAGTCAGCATGAACTCCTTATCGGGTCACATCTTATTTCACTAATAAAAAAGGAGTGCGGGAAAAAGATATCACAGGAGTAATCTAATGTGACCCTCTATAATCCTCATGATTCAAGAAAGTAACAATCCAGAGTCGGATGTCTCCTTTTGGGTCTAAATAACTCTTTCGAAAGAGTACTTTTGTTAATACTATAAAAAAAGAGTCAGGGAAAGGTACTCTTAGAGAGTCTCTTTGACCTCTATAATCCTCATGATTGTGGAAAAAAGTAACAATCTAGAGTCGTCATTCTCCTTTTTGGTGTCTAATATAGACTCCTTTCGAAGACGGTCACTTTATATGACGTAGTTGAAAAGTATAGGAAAAGAGTATTATGGAGAGTCTCTTGGTGACCTTTAAAATCCTTCATGATCGGTATAATAAGTAAACAATCAGGGGTCGGGATTTCTCCTTTTTGGTGTCGCAAATAACTCTTTCGAAGAGTCACTTTTATATACTATTAAAAGAGTCGGGATAAAGTATCATAGAGAGTCTTTGTGACCCCTAATAGACAATCGCTCATGAGATGTGAAAAGTAATTCAAGTCGGGATTTCCTCCCTTTTGGTGTCGTAAAATAACTTCTTTCGAAGAGTCAGTTTTATATTGACTAGTTGAAAAGTCCGTCAGGAAATGAGTATCAATGGAGATCCTCTTTGACCCTTTATAATCCTGCATGATCGGCATAAAAGTAAGCAATGCAGGGGTCGGTATTTCTCCCTTTTTTGGTGTCCAAATAACTCTTTCGAAAGAAGTCACTTTTTATATGACTATTAAAAAGAGTCGGGAAAAATTATCAATAGAGATTCCTTTGTGAACCCTATAATTCCTGCATGATTTGAAAAACGTAACATTCAGAGTCGGGATTATCTCCTTTTTGGTGTTTTTTCGACACTAACTCTGTCGAAGAGTCAGTTATATATGACTATTGAGAGTGTCAGGAAAGAGTATCATGGAGAGTCTCATGTACCCTTGATGATGCCTCATGATCTGCCAAAAAGTAACAAATCAGGGTCGGGATGTTAAAGAAGGATATTATATGTAGGGACTATTAATTGTAACATTTAGGTTTCCTTTGTTAGTTGACCTTATTTTTGTCTATTCAGCTTTGTATTTAGTTCAGCTTGTTCACATCCATTTGCCTCTTTGACTTTCACCTTCTTCCTCTATCATTCCATTGCCTATTCAGATGCTTCATTCATTACATTCCACATCTGAATTCTTTTTGTTCAACATCTTAATTTAGATAATCATCTCATCTTATTCCATCTACTAGTCTCTATCTCTTATTGGTTATTCTATGAATTGGACTTTTACATTTTGAGTTGGTTCCTCCCATTCTCTTTATTTCTATGGTTAATCTGACTTTAAATGAATATGTAAATTATCTTGTAATTAGTATGTTTCTGATGTGGCGCAAGTAAGCGCTCTTAAATAAATCAGTGCAGCTAAACCAGACTTCATCAAGTTAAGTTGTATTTTCATTTCGTGTCTGTTCCTGTTTCTGTTTTTTGAAATCTCGCGGTTTGCTGTCATCTCAGGGACAAAACGATCGACCCCCCCCCAAACCAGAGTTTTAGATGACACTCATTGGAGTCTTCCTGTATTTGACCCTAGAGTGAGTCTAGCATAGGAAGTTTTAGATGACACCTTCATTGGAGTCTACCCCACTTGGACCCTCCAGGAGTCTTTAACATGCATGACTCTTATTGGGAGTCATCTGGACAAATGCTCACCCCAAAGGGAGTATAGAGGAAACCATATCAGAGTCTAACCACCTTCAACTCATACAGGAGTAAGCAAACTTTGACCCAACGGAGTTTAGATGACACCGATTGCAAGGGTACCACTGCAACTGCTGAATAGGAGGTCTGGCATAGGAATGTTCCATCTCTTCAATAGTCAGCAGTGAAGACTGAAGAGTACAGATGACACCCTTAGAGGCTATGTGCACACACATGACTCTTTGGTGGTTAGCAATTGTGCCGAAGATGAACTCTCAACAAGAGTCATGCATGTTAGAGCTCCTGGAGGGGTCAAGTGGACACACTCCAATGAAGTGCAGTGGGAACCGCTTTATACAGTTCAGTCTTAAACTGCCTCTTGGTCCAAGTATGTCTGGACTCGCTAGGAGTCTAAGGTGGTAGACTCGCTGATATGGTTCTGTCTAACTCCATTTGGGGGTTTACGCATTGTCCGAAGACTGACTCCCAACAAGAAGTCGTGCATGATTTAGAGCATCCTGAGGTGTCAAGTGGGTAGAAGACTCCAAATGAAGTGCAGTGGCGTACCCTTTAAAATATGGTGTCACAGAACTCCCTCTTGGGTCCAAGTATAATGGACTGCTGTAGGAGTCTAAGGTGTAAGCTCTGATATTGGGTTTCCTCTATACTCCTCTGGGGGGTCGAGACGTTGTCCCCGAGATGACACTCGACGAGAGAGTCAGTATGTTTGACTCCAGTTGGAGTCGAAGAGGTAGACTTGCCCACAGGTGTCCATCTAAAACTCTGGTTTGGGGGGTGTCGAAACGTTTGTCCCTCGAGAATGACCACTCGAAAGAGAGTCTAGTAATGTTGACTCCAGATGGGTCAGAAGAGTAGACTCCCACGGGTGTCATCTAAACTCTGGTTTGGGGGTTGAAGCGTTTGTCCCTCAGATGACACTCAAGAGAAGTCTTAACATGGTTTGACTCTAGTCCGAGTCAAGAACAGGTAGACTCCCAATAAGGTGTCAGTTGTACTCAAATTAAAGATCGCTGCTTTACCCAATTTAAGGTGTCATCTCAAGGGACAGAGCTGGACTCTTGTAAAAGGTCACTTAGACACCTTACTTATTTTCTGTGTGTAGGACATGGCGCACATTATAAGTTATGATCGTAGCTACAAATTAATAACTGGATTATTTTGTAATATGATTTTTTTTTTAAATTTTCAGCATTAAAATATCATTTCTTGTTGGGGCTGATCAAAATCATTAACTCATTACTGCTTTAAACAGTCCAATCAATTAATTTCGTACTGCGTTGACATGTTTTTATTCCATAATAACAGGCGTATAGTTGTAATCATAAAGGTCATCCATCCCTGAAAATCTGCTGTTCGCATCAACCGATATAAGAAATGTAAATTTATTATTAGCCTTGCATTAAAGCATTTGGCCTATATGGAGGTGTCACATTTACCGGTAAAATGAAACAGGGTTATTCGCCGTTCACCAACGAAAAACAACAAATTCCAAACACGGCAATAGAACGCGCCCGGCCACAGTTGACATCTTTTCTTATTTTCACAACGGGTCGGTGTCTCGTTCTATACCGGTCTGTAGCGTTTCTATACGCGGGTCTAATACCAGGTGCCTAGCCAGCCTGGTACCGGGTCTGACCCGTCCTCTATAGAGTCCACGGGCTTCCTTTTGTCCGTGTGATGTACGCGCTTGCCTGCCGGCCTCAACGCTCTCATGACAAGAAAAACAAAAATTGTTTCTTCGCCGGGTGGACTCACCGTTTCCTCCCACCGTTCGCGACCGTGCGAAAACAAGTGATGACGGAACGAACGGGACAGCGGAGAATACCAGGAGATTAATTACAGAGGTGGGTCGGTGATGACCCGTCTTCTGATTTTGCCTTCCGGTCATGGCCGGTCGATGATTTTGAGCATGATGCATGCTAATTTTCGCCGGGCCATGAACCGCCAGCGCTCAGTCGATGGAGATCCACAGGTGTAAGGGCAGGTATAATGGCATTGTAAAGACGGTTTTTATGAATGGTATAAGGACGGCGAACAAGCGCTCCTCACCCGTCCGCAAAGCGTGTCGTGCACGGGGTGTCCTGAACTGCAGATCTTCCCTTATGGGTGTCTTAGAAATCATTATATGCGTGTCTTAAACCGCCCTTTGTTTCGAGGCTCTCGATCTCGTCGCTCTCTTTTAATACAGGTCTAGAGAGGAATGATAGTTTAAGCCTTTTCAACATACATATAATGCTGAATTATTTTTTATGTCGTTGTCGGGGAGAAGAATTTAAAATTGGGTCCTTTTATGGACATTTTAGTCTAAAGTAATGTCGAATTCTTTTTTTAATGTTTGCTTTGTTTTGTTTGACAGTGTAGTGTTCTAAAGTTTAATTTAACAACTTTGGGAAAATAAAACATATACTACTTTCCCAATAAGCTTCAGTAAATAGTTGGTTCTATACGTTTCCCGAAATTACATGTTTACTTATCCCGTTTCATTAACAGAAATTGTGTTAGTTTTATCGAATATTATTTTAATTTTCCGCGAAAATGTCCCCGTGCTTTTGAAATGATTAATCCTGTTTTATCAAGAAATTGAGAATATTGTTTATCGATGATTAAAAGTATGCTTTATCTTCTTTTCTTTAATCATTATAATGAATTCTGTCTAATACTGTTTTTCATAATCACTTCATTGCAAGATGATTCTTTGTGCAGCCAAATTATATACCCGCCATAGACATCTACCATCAAGAAAAATGTCTACATCATTTATATTATGCAGTTTGGGATGTTTTGTAATGATCCATGGATTAGGTTTCTTGTTTTATTTTTAGTTTTCAAATTGTTTTTACACAGTACGGACCACTTTAAGTGGATTTTGTACTGTGATTAGAAATAGATATCAGAACTAATCACATTATTGACATACCTCTTAATACTACATATTATGTATTAATAAAAATACATGGCATAATGGCCATTAGTATTCTAAATCTGAGAATATTCCGCCCGTGGGACATTGGTTTATAGACCATGTTCCGGTTAATTATTTAATTTAACGAACTTTGTTACCCGGCATATCAAGATTTGTTTAATACCTAGTTTCGATTGTAGGCTTCCTTGAAAAAATGGTTAAATGGTATTAATAGGGCCTTCAGAATCAGTAGTGATTGCTAAGTGTTACATCACAGATGTTATGTCATAAACTGATCGAGATATAGCAAGTACGGCCTTGACTCAGATATTTCAAGGAGAGCCTATCAGAAGAATCGACAATGACAATAAAGTAAACTTACCCAGGCATATTCGGCGAGACCGAGAAAATTTGAGGTGCGAAGGTAACATTATAATATGGTGAAGACATAGCCTGTTCCTTTAAAGTGACGGTTCTCCTCAAACCGACTCTCCATGTAATTTCATCAATGAGCAACTCCACCCATCTAGGTAATATAATTATATATGATATATTTTACTGTATATAAAATTGATTGGAATAAGTGAATCCCGTGTGGAAGAGACTGCTACTACCTCTGCGAGTGCCGTTTGTGTTTGAATAAATGATGGGGGATTAATTGCACCTGGACACCAAATATCCAAAATCACGACACGACCCTCTAATATATATAATTCAATAATGCCAACAATCAAAAGCGATATCAAAAGTAGGTTGCATAATATATCATGATAGAAGAAACTTTTGTGAGGAGAGAAAATACCACGAGTCTCTCTTCCAGAACTATAAGCAATAGAACTATACTATGAGGATCGATAAAGCACACAATTACAATCATTGTATAACAACCTCTAAATTCTAGCAAGAATAAATAGGTGATAAAGTATAGTAATTAAACCAGAACACTGATTGATTACTGTAAAGAGCTGAATAGATCAGTATGCGTACTAGAAAGAAGGATTGTAACAATTGGACAAAATTATGGTTGGCGCCCTGAGTAGCATTACATGAATTTGACGAGTATAGCAAGCCTCCTCACTAAATAAAGTATTGATATATCAGCGCATCCTGCCTTATGTTCTATCATTATTATTTCCTTTGTTATGATTAATACATGTGTTGATAGAAATATTTAACTTCTGGTGTATTATTTTTAACTCTAATCTACATTGGTAAGTATAATTGCATTGATCTTGATTGGTAATTTTACAAATCCAAGGGATCACTGATTTTAAAATGATAATGATTTTCCACGTATAAGATTTGTCATTGTACTAGCGAAATAATGGAAAGCTGCCGAGGCGCACAACAGGGTGCTTGTACTCTGAAGACAGAGGAGGAGAAGAGGGGTGAGTATACGATTAGTTGTCTCGACTCACCGAGCAGGTCCGATTCTCCGATGCCTTGCTAGACGAGTACTGAGAGCATATCGAATCGGAGCCCGGTCGGTCGCGTCAATTAGTCCTTTTACCCCTGACCCGTATTTAACGCGTATACGGTCTCTATAGGACGTTCTGATATTACCTGGGTCATCACACGAGAGGAAAACACGGTCATGAGATCGGCCGGTCTTTAAAAATTTCCTTTCTGGGAAGGGTGGGCCTTAGCTGAGCTCACCTATGAACGTGTTTGGAGAGGCTTACAACCGCTTCACCTGTGTGCATCAGCGCGTATTTGCTCGTCAGTGTGCACAATTTGGCCACGAAGGTGCGCGACACGGGTGCAGCCACTCACAGCTAATAGGTGACACCTTGCAGTACTACTTATTCTGGTCTTGAGAATAACAGTATATTTATCCATAAGGAACCATGATCGATTGTCTAGATGTACTGTCCACGCCATTCGCGCGCCGCGCGACATCCTGCGGCGCGCCAATCCAAAATTATTTTATGACAATATCAGATTTATAAGTTTAGTGATAAGCATAATAAATATTACTGTTCGCTTGCACCTGTATTATTCCTTCTATACGAGACGGTTAAGTACTATCGCGAGGAGGAAGAGATGCTTTATCTTAGGTTTATTATTTCTTATTGGTCAGGTTTTATTTTATTGCTCATTCTTTAGTGACAGAATGATGCATGTTTTAATCGTAATCTTTATAAGAGGACATCGTCGTCATTTAAAGAGGTGCAGAATCTTGGACTGTCTCTTGCCAAGACTGGCTGCGCCGATCATCTAGAGCTGGCGGCACGTGCGGTCCAGTCCGGAGTCGTATGTCGTCTTATATCTTACGTTAGCATTATTCTTCAGACCACGCCGCCCTAAGCAACAAGAACCGAGGGAGCTACGAAACCGCTCCGCGACCGAAGCGGACCTATTTCTGCCCGCTGGTCTGACACTCATTGACGAGCACATAGTGTCAAGATGCTCAGTCCTTGGGCCTATCCACCGTATCAGTCCGCTCGTGGCGCCATCGACATAACCGAGGCGCATAAGCTTTCTAGAGAGGCTACGAGTAAGCCGTCAACTTGAGGGACCGGTTCACGGTGACGAAGACGAGCTTTTAAATTTACTTGTCCGTGACCGACGAGCTTAGTCTATGATCTACGGTTGCCCGGTCATTCTGGAGAATACACTGATCGGTGTACTACGCTTCAACGGCTTCAGGTCCGATAGCAGGACGGGATGAGGTTTTACCGGAGTACCAGCGCTCAGTCGGATGATAAACACGCGTTTGTGTTGTAGGTTATATTAACTTACCGTTCCTCGAGCGGTGGGACAGGGACTTAGCTTTGAGTAGCTATGATAGCAGGTCGAGGTATCATGGCGACCATACCACTACAGACAGCATGTAAAAGCATAGTCCGGGCATTCTACCGTAGTATATTTCATGTATAGTAAGATGACAATACCCAGATCATGTAATAGTCCGACTCATAATCGCGATTAATCATATGCTTAATGTTAAACTCACAAGAATGGATAATTTGGCAAACTAAAATAGTCTAGTACGCATGATAGTTTGTTTTAAGAAGCATAGCACAGACCCATGACCACCGACCGGTGATAATGTGGCGGTGCCGGTTCTATTGCTCGTGTTGGAATTTGTTTTTGGTTTCGGTTGACGCGGAAACCCGATCAATTTACCCGGTAAATGTGACACCTCCATTGGCCATGGCTAATTTGCCAGTAATAATAAACTTGTGTACATGTTTTATATCGGTATGAGGAACAGCCAGATCTCAGGGTGGTGATGGACATTAATGATTAACAAATTACGCTGTATATGAATAAAAAAACATTCAACGCCAGACGAAAATTAATTGATTACTGTTTAAGCTAATGAGTTAATTTTTATCAGCCCAACAAGAAATGATATTTTATTGCTGAAATAAAAAGAAAAATCATTTACAAAATAATCCATTATTATTGTAGTACATCATAATTTAAGTGCGCATGTCCTACCACAGAAAAAAATAAGTGTCTGAAGATGACTTTTACAAGAAGTCGCCTGTCCTGGATGACACTAAATTGGGTTAAAGCAGACTCTTTAATTTGAGTACAATGACACCTTATTGGGAGCTACCTTCTTGCTCCGACTAGAGTCCAAAACCTGTTAGACCTCTCTGAGTTGTCATCTGAGGGACAAAACGTTCACCCCCAAACCAGAGTTTAGATGCACCCGTGGGAGTCTACCTCTTGACTCCATCTGGAGTCAATACTACTAGACTCTCTTCGAGTGTCACTCAGGAGACAGTTCACCCCCCAAACCAGATTAGATGACACCTCGGGAGTTACCCTTTTTGACTCCAACTGGATGTCAATACATGACTCTCTCCGAGTGTCATTCGGGACAAACGTCGACCCCCCAGGGAGTAGAGGAACCATATCAAGGTCTACCACCTTAGACTCCTACAGGATCCATATACCTTAGGACAAGAAGGGGAGTTTAGATGACACATATTAAGGATCCTGCACTTCATTGGAGTTACCCACTTGTGACACCTCAGGAGTTAACATGCAGACTTCATTGTTGGAGTGTTCTCGGACAAATGCCTAAACCCCAATGGAGTTAGGACAGAACCATATCAGGGTCTACACTCTGCTCCTAGCGAGTCCAGCATTACTGGACCAGAGGCAGTTTAGATGACACTGTATAAGGTTCCACTGCACTTCATGAGGTTGTCACTTGACCCTCCAGGATCCTGAACATGCATGAACTCTTTTGAAGAGTCTCTCGGACAATGCAAACCCAGAGGTCATGTGTGTGCCCATAGCCTCTAGAGTGTCATCTGTACTCAGTCTTCACTGTTGACTATTGAAGAGAATTGGATCCTATGCAGACTCCTATAGCAGTGCAGTGGGTACCTTGAATACGGTGTCATCTAACTCGTTGTCAAAGTATGCTTGACTCCTGTATGAGTGAAGGTGGTAGACTCTGATATGGTTTCCTCTATACTCTCTGGGGGGTTGAGCATTTGTCGAGATGACTCCCAATAAGAGTCATGCATTAAGACTCTGGAGGGGTCAAGTGGGTAGACTCATGAGGTGTCATCTAACTCCTATGCTAGACTCCTCTAGGGTCATAAGGAAGACTCCAATGAGGTCATCTAAACTCTGGTTGGGGGGGGGTCGAACGTTTGTCCCTGAGATGACAGCAAACGGAAGATTCAAAACAGGAACAGGAACAAGACACGAAATGAAATACAACTTAACTTGATGAAGTCTGGTAGTGCACTGATTTTTTTAAGGCTACTTGGCCACATCAGAAATCATACTAATACAAGATAAATTTACATATTCAAATTAAGTCAGATTAACCATAGAAATAAAGAGAATGGAGGAACCAACTCAAAATGTAAAGTCCAATTCATAAATAACCAATAAGAGATAAGAGTGTAGATGAATAGAGTAGATGATTAATAAGAATGAAAAAGAATCAGATGTGGAATGTATGAATGAGAAATCTGAATAGGAATGGAAGATAGAGAAGAAGGTTGAAAGTCAAAGAGGAAATGATGTGAACAAAGCTGAACTAAATACAAAGCTGAATAGAATAAGGTCAACTAACAAAGGAAACCTAATGTACAATAAACAGTCCTACATATAATATCCTTCTTTAACATCCGACCCTGATTGTTACTTTTGCAGATCATGAGGATCATAAAGGGTCATAGGACTCTCCATGATACTCTTTCCTGAACTTCTCAATAGTCATATAAAACTGACTCTTCGACAGAGTTATTCGACACCAAAAAGGAGAAATCCGACTCTGAATGTTACTTTTTCAAATCATGAGGATTATAGGGGTTCACAAGATCTCTATGATAATTTTCCCGACTCTTTAATAGTCATATAAAGTGACTCTTCGAAGAGTTATTTGGACACCAAAAGGAGAAATACCGACCCTGATTGTAACTTTTGCCGATCTGAGGATTATAAAGGGTCAAAGAGACTTCCATGATACTCTTTCCTGACGCTTTTCAATAGTCATATAAACTGACCTCTTCGAAAGAGTTATTTCGACACCAAAAAGGAAAATCCGGACTCTGAATGTACTTTTTCAAATCATGAGGATTATGGGGGTCACAAAGACTCTCTATGATACTTTTTCCCGACTCTTTTTAATAGTCATATAAAAGTGACTCTTCGAAAGAGTTATTTGGAACCCAAAAGAGAAATCCCGACCCTGATTGTTACTTTTTCGATCATGAGGATTTTAAGGGTCACAAAGATCTCCAAAATACTCTTTCCTGATATTTCAATAGTCATATAAAAGTGACTCTTCGAAAGAGTTATTTAGACACCAAAAAGGAGACATGCCGACTCTGATTGTTACTTTTTCAAATCATGAGGATTATGAGGGTCAAAGAGAACTCTCTAAGATACCTTTCCTGACTCTTTTTATAGTCATACAAAAGTGACTCTTCGAAAGAGTTATTTAGACACCAAAAGGAGACATCCCGACCTGATTGTTACTTTCTTGAATCATGAGGATTATAGAGGGTCACATAGACTCTCTTGTGATATCTTTTTCCCGACTCCTTTTTATAGTGAAAATAAGATTGTGACCCATAAAGGAGTCATGCTGACTCCAATAGAGGAAATCTGTGACTCTGATTAGCACTTGCAAAACCTCGAGGTCCACTATGGATCACGTAGACTCTGCATGGTGTATTATGCTGACTCCGTAGAGTCATGTCGACTCCTTTAGATAGGAAAATGTTACTCTTTATTGTAGTCTGGTCATTCACGAGCCACTGATCGTGTCGCTTTGACACTTATTTTTTTTCTGTGTGTACATTAACTGTCATGCGAAACCCAATTATAAGCTCATTAAATGCAGAAAAAAGGCACTCTTCGAAATACTTGCTCTTTTTCTAACATACGCGTCACAAAGTCCATTAAAAGATAATGAACAAATAATACACTTATGCCGAACAAAACGCTGCAGCATAACAAAATGTTGGCAGCATAAACAAAACGTTGGCAGCAGAAATGTTGACTTCTCATGTGGCAGACTGTCATCGCGCATGTGATGTTCAATTGGTGAGCGAATTAAGTATAGTCAATACAGTCTTGCAAGTTTTCTCATATGACACGTTTGAGTATTTGATTGTGAAAATAAGCTCCCCTTTGAGACGAATTTAAAAGCTGCATACCTGTCAACGGATAACTACCATAATTATATTATAAGAACACTTGATATACTTTTACAAGTACAAGTTTCCTGTATAATAGTTGAACAAGTTATCCGTATGGAAATAACACTGTATCATATACTAATGCTTCTGCTCCATGGACCTGGGAAGAGAACAACTGGCTTGGATGGGATACCATTTTGCAATTGGTGTCCTCTTCCTGGGAACGTTTGGAAACCTAGCTGTCGTTGTATTCTGTTCCCTAGACGTTCAGTGATGAGATCAACCGATACCTTGACGGTTGTCTAGCCTTAGCTGATTTCCTGACTTCAGTGTTTCTCTTCCGTTTCCAAGGGCCCAGACGTTTCCGTCTAGCTGGATGGGACAATTTTACTGTTGGACAGTGTATATCAATGGTCATCTTTGGACATGTATTTCGCTTCAGTTTATACTCTAACGCTCATTTGTTTGGATCGTTATGCTGCAATTGTCTACCCTTTAAAGTATAGTATCTATGTGACCGAAGACGGATCCTGATGATAGTTTTTGCTATATGGATATGTTCCTTGGCCAGTTTCAGCACAGCAATTGTTACCATGATTGATACAGAATCCAACGGATGCATCATTCGTTTTCCATCTGAGTTCAGAGGAGGTTGTTGGTTTTTTAACACTCTGTTTATCTATCTAATACCAGTTATGACGATGCTCATTTCGCAAATTCTCACGGCTCGTACGTTGCTTCAAAAATCTCGTCAATGGTCCAACAAAGCACTTCAATTTCTGGACAAACAATCTCCTCATAGCCCGGCGAATGTAATGAGAATGATGGCTGTTGTCGTCGGAATCTTTATCTTTACTCTCGGACCAAATCAATTCGCTTATTTTGTTAAATCTTGGGTTTTACCCACAGTTTTTACCTGAGTACATCTCATCGTATTACATTAGTTCTTGCTTCTTACAACTCCTGCGCTAACCCTTTCATTTACGCATTGCAGAACAGTAGATTTCGTCAGGTTTTAAATAGAATGTGTTCACAGTCTAAATCGGCCAACATTGCTATATTCGAACTTAATTAATGCACGTTCTGTAATAACAGCGCGGATCCAGGGGCCGACGGGTCCGAAAATATGGGAAAAACGTTGATGGATGACTTCAACACTAGGGTGACCGACTGAACACTATCCAATGGCGATAGATTCCTACGGTTCTGGTAAGAGGTCTAACAAACATTTTGGTTGTTAGACCCATCCTGTCACGTAAACACCTGCTGACGTAACCTAAACATATTGATTCACAGGAAAAGAAAAATGTGCAAATTATCGAATTTGAACCTGCGATCCTAAAGACAGACTGTGCATCAAAATGATATGCACCCGTCAACACCAATACTGGATAGGTTTAACGTCGATTTATTTATTTTTTGCCTATTTGTCATTGTCAATGGTTGCCAAAATCGAAAAGGGGCTACTTACAAAACATTATTGCGTCATCTTTGTTTCTAATATTGTATACACAATTTCAATATAAATATTTCCGATTTAATCCTAGACCTTCGTTATACATGTAGATAACACTTTCTTTGGAGTTTGAGTTTGTGCAGAAAATTTAGAAATCACTGTAAATTATTTTTATGTGTTGCTATTGTGCGATCCTATTGTCTGAAGCATCCGCCCGCAAAACTTCAAATCCATCAAAGTCATGAAAGTAAAATCAAAGTCATTGTCAACGGTGTCGATTTGTTTTGCCGATTGGGGGGGGGGGGATGATCGTCGATGTTTCCTCTTTTCCTCAATGTGACACACGATGGTATATGATCGCGTGTACATTGTTGGGGTGGGTAATGTTGATACACAAATGCATGTAAATGTGAAAAAAATTCCAGTTAGTTTTTATAATGCGGGCGCGAAGCGCGAGCTGAAAGTTTTTATAGGGACATAAAATGTGCATTGTAGCATAATGCGAGCGCAACGAGAAGGGGCTTTAACTGGTTTGTTCAAGGGGAACCACATGATGTATGGCTAGATATACATACATGCATGCTTATGAGTATCTACTTCTACGAGTAATAATAAAAATTCATAGGGTAATTGTGAGCGCGAAGCGCGAGCTGAATTTCTAGTAACGTGACATGAAATGGGACATTATTGTAGAATAATTAATGCGAACGCGAAACATTATCTGGTTGATTAAAGGGGGGGGAACCATTAATATGTAATGCCTATAGATACACCGCATGCACTTAGTATGCACACTAGTATGTGAATATCGTCGAATTCATAGGGCTGTAAAATGCGAGCGCGAAGCGCGGCTTAAAATTTTCACAATAATATTGACTGAAACATGGTATTTGTTGCGTACACACTGTAAAAATATTTGTATTTTTACAGAAATCTACTGTCAGCAGAGTTGCCAAAATAAATGTAATTCAAAAAAACAGTTTGTGAACTGTAGTTTTCCTGCAAATGATTACGTAGAAATACAATATACATCAGGAGAACACATTGTCCGTTTTAACAATACATAGCTATAAAACTCTAATGATATTCCTTTCTCTTTCATCATTAAGGGAGAATTTCAACAAAACTGTTTTTAAATTCATTTTGTATGCTCATTTGCTGTATTTTTTTTTACAGTGCGCGTAAGCGCGAAATTGATGGAGGGGGCTATATGGGCTTTAACTGGTGATTAGAAGCGGACACATGACGTAATGCCAACAAAAGCAAATCTCTATAAATATGGACGAATTCCAGTTAGTGCCATATGTGCGAGCGCGAAGGCGAGCTGAAAATTTTCTAATAATAGTACCTGATGAAACCACAGAAATTGAAATTCTTTGGATGAAACAGCATACTTTGTGAAACGGGAGGAATTGGTGTTTAAAAGAACAATAGTGACGTTAATATCTATATACATACTTAAAAGCTGAACGAATTGAGTACAGTTGCAAAAGCCTATATTACGCGAGCGCGAGGGCGAGCTAAAAATTTCATGCAATTTCAACAGTTATCTAAATGAATTGAAGCAGGCATGCGATCATGAAGTGAAAGTGTATATATATCACTGGTCCTAGTCCAAAAGTAACCTTGTCGATGAAGAGCCGAGATAAGTTTACAGACTCTTGAATATTCATTAGTATTTATCAAAGCCTCGTGGATTATTGAGGGGGGGGTACTATGCACCCTGGATCGGGCCCGTGATTATCTCAGATTTGAATGGGTATTTTTAAATTGTGAATAATGAAACCATCTTCGCTTCCATTATCTGCACGGTGTCTTGTGTTTTACATGATTACTAAAGTTATCAGGCACATACGAGGAAGATTAACGATTAAGTGAGAAAATTTTGGATTTTTGAATGTCAGAATATGCATTTTAGACTGCAAAAGAATTTAATAATGTCATAAAAGTGTTTATATGATAACGATATTGTAATGGTTAGATTTATATGTACATAATATGATACTTTTCATTTTCTTGATATCAAAATATTGGGGGGGGATGATTGTACACACCATCCCCCCATCCCCCCCCACAATCGACACCCATGGTCATTGTAATTGTGTTTACTTCATGTTTAATATGTCTGTTCGATGTAAATTGTTTATTGTCAAATTCTTGAGTAAAAGTAAAGAAAGGATATGAAAATAGTCAATATGATTGATTGCTATATAATACCCAAAAGCACAACGACAATATAGGGCACTATCAACGCAAGCTCCAACTCCCTCTTGGGTCCAAGTATAATGGACTCCTGTAGGAGTCTAAGGTGGTAGACTCTGATATGGTTTCCTCTATACTCCTCTGGGGGGTCGAACGTTTGTCCCCGAGATGACACTCGGAGAGAGTCCAGTATGTTTGACTCCAGTTGGAGTCAAGAAGGTAGACTCCCACGAGGTGTCATCTAAACTCTGGTTTGGGGGGTTGAACGTTTGTCCCTGAGATGACACTCGAAGAGAGTCTAGTATGTTTGACTCCAGATGGAGTCAAGAAGGTAGACTCCCACGGGGTGTCATCTAAACTCTGGTTTGGGGGGTTGAACGTTTGTCCCTCAGATGACACTCAAGAGAGTCTAACATGTTTGACTCTAGTCGGAGTCAAGAAGGTAGACTCCAATAAGGTGTCAGTTGTACTCAAATTAAAGAGTCTGCTTTAACCAATTTAAGTGTCATCTCAGGGACAGAGCTGGACTCTTGTAAAAGGGTCACTTAGACACTTATTTTTTTCTGTGTGTAGGACATGCGCACTTATAATTATGATCGTACTACAATTAATAATGGATTATTTTGTAATATGATTTTTTTTTTAATTTTCAGCATTAAAATATCATTTCTTGTTGGGCTGATCAAAATATTAACTCATTATGCTTTAAACAGTCAATCAATTAATTTCGTACTGCGTTGAATGTTTTTTATTCATAATACAGCGTATATTGTAATCATAATGTCATCCATCCCTGAATCTGGCTGTTCCCAACCGATATAAAACATGTACAAGTTTATTATTACCTGCAAATTAAGCCATTTGGCCTAATGGAGGTGTCACATTTACCGGGTAAATTGAACGGGTTTTCGCCGTTCACCGAAAAACAACAAATTCCAACACGGCAATAGAACGGCACCGGCCACATTACATTTTTCTTAATTTTCACCGGGTCGGTGTCGTTCTATACCGGGTCTGTAGCGTTCTATACCGGGTCTATACCAGGTCCTAGCCAGCCTGGTACCGGGCTGACCGTCCTCATATAGAGTCCACGCTTTCCTTTTGTCCGTGTGATTACCGCTTGCCTGCCGGCCTCAACGCTCTCTGACAAGAAAAACAAAATTGTTTTCTTCGCCGGGTGACTCACCGTTTCCCACCGTTCGCGACCGTGCGAAACAAGTTGATACGAACGACGGGACACGGAGAATACCAGGAGATAATACAAGGTGGGTCGGTGATGACCCGTCTTCTGATTTTGCCTTCGGTTCATGCCCGGCGATTATTTTGAGCATGACTGCATGCTCAAAATTTTCGCCGGGCATGAACCGCAGGCCTCGGTCGATGGAGACCCGGTGTAAGGGCGGTATAATGGCATTGTAAAGACGGTTTATGAATGGTATAAGGACGGAACAAGCGCTCCTCACCCGTCCGCAAAGCGGTCGTGCACGGTGGTGGTCTGAACTGGCAGATCTTCCCTTATGGTGTCTTAAAATCACTTATATGGTGTCTTTAAACCGCCCTTTGTTTTCGAGGCTCTCGATCTCGTCGCTCTCTTTTAATACAGGTCTAGAGAGGAATGATATTTAAGCTTTTCCAACATACATTATAATCTGAATTATTTTTATTGTCGTTGTCGGGGAGAAGAATTTAAAATTGGGTCCTTTTATGGACATTTTATCTAAAGTAATGTCAATTCTTTTTTTAATGTTTGCTTTGTTTTGTTTGACATTAGTTTCTAAAGTTTTATTATAACAACTTTGGAAATAAAACATTATACTACTTTCCAATAAGCTTCAGTATAGTTTGGTCTCATACGTTTTTTCCCAAATTACATGTTTACTTTATACCCGCGTTTCATTAAACAGAAATTGTGTTAGTTTTATCGAATATATTTTAATTTCTCCGCGAAAATGTCCCGTGCTTTTGAAATGATTAAATCCTGTTATATCAAATGAATATTGTTATCATGATAAAAGTACTTTATCTTCTTTTTTTAATCATTATAATGAATTGTCTAATACTTTTTTCATAATCATTCATTGCAATATTCTTTCAGCCAAATTATAACCCCATAGAATCACATCAGAAAAATGTCTACATCATTCATAATTCTGCAGTTTGGATGTTTTTGTATGATCCATGATTAGTTTTCTTGTTTTTTTTATTTTCATTGTTTTACACACGACCACTTAAGTGATTTTACTGTGATTAAATAGATTAATCAGAACTATACAGACAATACCTTAATAATATTTGTATTAATAAAAATACATGCATAATGCCATTGTATTCTAAATCTGAGAAACGCGTCTTTAAGATGCCAAAATACGAACTTTGTTACCCATAGATTGTATATAGTTCATGTAATTAATTCAATATCAGTAGGGTATGTGGTTATGTTTGTGAGATAGCAATAGGCCTATGACCATTTTTCAAGGAAGCCTACACAGAATCGGAAATACAAAAGAAACTTACCCAGGCATTTCCCGACCGAAATTTAGGGGAAAGTGCCTAAATGGGAATAAGTTGCCTTTGCCCCCCCTCCTTTATCGAACGCCCCTCCTAGAATAAATAAATAATGATATACATGTATATGAATGGATGAAGTGACCCGTGTGGAATGACTCCTACCCTGTCATGGTTTTGAATAATGATGGATATTGGACGACCTAAGACCAAAACGCAGACCCCTATATATCAATAATAATATCAAAACATACAAAATATCATTATTTCAAAATGAAGAAACTTTGTGGGGAAAAAAAAAATCCCGTCTTTTCAGAACTCTAAGATAGAAACATATAATAAGTACGACCAATTCGATATTGTATAAAATCTATTATAAGTGTAAATAATTAAACCAGCACTGATTGATATGAAAAACTGAAACAGAGGCTAAAAGTAAATGTACAATTGCGACAAAATATGGCCCCTATAAACTATAATTTCCGAGTAAAGCAGCCCCCAAATAAAGTTGATAATCACCTCCCTGTTTATGTCATATGATTATTCCTTATGGTATATAATACTTTTGTTTTGTAAAAATATTACTCTGGGTATTATTTTTTAACTCAAATTCATTTAGATATTGATTGATCTTGTTGGTAAACAATCAAGGGGACAACTGATTTAAAAGCATAGTTTCACCGTATAGTTTCATGTACTAGGAATTGGCAAGTTCAGCCACAAAGGGGCGTACTTGATGCGGAAAAAGGGGGGGGGTATCGATTCATGTTGCCCCGACCTCACCGCGGTCCATCTCCGTCCTGTAAACGGGCATGAAACGGGCCCGGCGTCCTCATTCAGTCCTTTTACCGCCTTTAACGACTGGTCCGGTTTAAGACCGTTCTGAAATACCCGGTCATCCACCGGAAAAAACCCGGCAAGAGTTCGGCCGTTCTTTTAAAAATCCTTCGGGAAAGGGTGCCCAGCGAGCTCCTATGAACGTGTTGGACGGGCTTCAACCGCTTCACCGTGTGCCTCACCGTTTGCCGCCGTGTGCACAAATTTGGCCAGAACGGTGGCGAACGGTGCGCCAACACGGCTAATGTGACACCTGCATTACATTCTGGTTGAACGTTAATGCATGGTCATGGTCATGATGATGCAAGCCATGGCGGCGACTCCTGGGCCCCGTGCCCCCATTATTTATGCCATAATGTTAACTAATATTATTGTGCCTCCTGTATTAATTCCTGTCTTCTGATTTATATCATCATAATAAAATGTTTATTTATTTTATTTTTTTATTTATTTATTTTTTGCTCAAATTCTTGCGACAAAATGCATGTTTTTAATCGTATCTTTAAAATGTCTTCTAATATTTCAGATTTGACGTCTCTGACCAATGGTGAAGCCATATTAACCTCGTCCGTCATGCTAGTCTGTCAAGACAGCAGCAAGAACATCGCGGCAGAAACGCGCGACGGACTATATAGCTTTTGCACCATGACCGACTAGCTGTAAAGCTAGTCCTGCTCAAAAGCTCGTCAGCCTGGGCATCACTACGACTAGCTTTTAGGCTAGTCCGTCAAACTAGTCGGTCACGACGGACGAGCTTTAAAATTAGTCCGTGACCGACGAGCATTAAAACTAGTCCGTCTTGACGGACTAACTTGACGGACTAACTTGACGGACTAGCTTTCAAGCTAGTCCGTAGAGACGGATGAGTTTTAAAGCTAGTCCGTAATAACCGGGTTGTGTTGAAGGAAAACTAGGCCGTCGTGACCGACTAGCTTTAAAGCTTAATATAGTCAGTCTGGGCATCACTACGACTAGCATTAAAGCTAGTCGGTCTACCCGTTTAGGTTTTCAGTGTAATAAAGTCATAATACAATCATGTAATATCCGACTATAATTCAATATAATTATGCTTTAGTTAAAAATTACAAGAAAATGATATTCAAACAAAATGTCTATACGATAGTTTGTTTTAAAGATGCACGTTCCTCATAGTGTAGAGGGAGTGCAAGACATTGCAAGATGCCCATTCATACCAACGATGTGCTACTCTTACGCAGTGGTCCAAAATACCGAAAGCTAGAACGCCCGAACGATTGCCGAAGTCATGAGCCAATTTGTTATCGGCATTGATTCGGCTGCTCGCATGTTTGGATGCACGAGAACACTGATGATACAGTGCATGCTCTACACACACACACGCTTGTACGCTAATGCAGCGTGATCGCGATTGGCTGGCGTGTGTTTGCATAAAACCGTATGCAAATTAAGCTATGCTCTTCGCTAATGATTCGTGGAACAATGGCGGCTTGCACACAGATCGCATCTTCAGTCCTCGTTTTAGCTTAGCGATGCTCGTGCAGGATTGCCTTTAAAAAAGAAGAAGAAGAAGAAGAAAAAATAAAAAATAAAGATAAAAATTGATAATACTTCACCCAGGACCCTTCGTTAGGTAATTAATTCTTCAGCTTGTTTCAAAAGTATATTGCAATCTGCCTTTAATTAATAAGAAACATCTTAAAGTTGTATGTTCCTCGTGCATGTAGGCTACTCATACTTGACATAAATATTGCGACAATTTTAACGAAAGAAAGGACAACCAATACCGGGATAATTTGAAAGTGCCCCTTTTTTGTTAAAATAAATAACACTCGATTAATCAGTGTTATCAGTTAAAAAAAAAAAAAAAAAAAAAAAAAAAAAAAAAAAAAAAAAACTGGTGATAGGCCTAAACAGTGTTGT
Source organism: Paracentrotus lividus (assembly GCA_940671915.1). Lineage (NCBI taxonomy): Eukaryota > Metazoa > Echinodermata > Echinoidea > Camarodonta > Echinidae > Paracentrotus > Paracentrotus lividus. The sequence continues at coordinate 40,049 of CALNVZ010000710.1, forward strand.
TTATCTGAAGAGATTGATTTTCTCATGGAGTTTGCACTTGTTATAGTGACAGCTTCGATATATACCTCCGCAGAATAAATAAGTCAACAATGAAAGACGTTGATGTGACTTTTTGTCTTTTTGTTTTGTCTTTCTTGTTTTCTGGATATAAAGCTCCGATACCACTTTCCTTTTATCACTTGTTGACGCAATAATCCTTAGCCTCAGGCCTTGATTATTTTGATAACATTTTATAGATTAAGCTGTCAAAATTAGTTTTCATGATTTTGGTTTTTTGAAGTGTGTTTGTCGAGATTTACTCCCTTTTGGAAATGTTCCATTTTATTAATTTCTTCCATTTGATTTCTTCTATAAGATTAAAAGCTCTGTCTTTCATGTTTGAAGTCTGAGCAAGGAGATATTAGTGAACACTGTAATATATCCT
>CALNVZ010000711.1:34575-46659 GCA_940671915.1 Paracentrotus lividus
TATCTACACACATGCAAAGAAAATGGGTGAGAAATCACAAATCTTGCTGTAAAATGCCTGTAATGCATTGTCTATGAGCCGTGCGTGCATAATGTTTGTTTTAATTGATTAATTCATTGATTTAGTGACTTTTGAAAAATCTACATCACATTTATTTAAAACCAGATAAATTCCGAAGAGATTGATATATCGCTCAACCTATAAGACCTGTTGGGTATAAATATATAAAGCAGCAAAGAAAAAGAAAGATACAAAAATGGGAATTCCCTATGCTTTAACACATGCCTCCACCGTAGGATCCTCCACCGTAGAATCCTCCCCCACTTACGTTACACCACTCAAAATATCTTTGTATTAAAACTGTGGACAGGACAAAGGTAAAACTTCACAGACATTTAGCCTGATAAATTATCTACAATAAAAGACATTGTACAGCTCATGACTGTACTTTGTTTTCATGCTATGCAAAAAAAAACATGAAAAGTTTTCCTCCAAAATGTAATGCCTCCACCCTTTTACTATAATGGCAAGAATTATTTGGATATTTTTTTTGTAGCATATTGCGACTGAAATGTACCCAAATTGTACGGTGTATATTGTGATTTGAAAAACCATGTAAACCGTTCTTAAGATAATGCATGATTAAAAAACAAAAACAGGCCAACTTTAAATTTTAGTTAAAGACTCCAGTTTTATCCTGTTACCAATATTTAGGGGGGAAAAAAGTTTAATATGAAGATGGCAATTTGAGAAATTATAGGATTATAATCAGGGAAAAGGTGGGAAGGAATGTAATATGGAATTTGAAAGACAACAGAGTTAGAGAGAGATAACAGCTGAGAAAAATAAAGTAACCAAAGAGAGAAAGAGAGGGAGAGGGAAGTCGATACAGAGATGAACATTATAAGACACACGGAAAACTATATAATCTTTTTCGCATTTTTTGTTAAGTGTCTCAAGATAGAATTGGGGGCTAAGCCCCCCCCCGCCGACTTATCCTTCATCCCTGGTTTCAAGAAGATTACAATAAACAATGAAATATGAGTCATGTTAATAAGAGCTTTTCCTTTTCCGGCCAGCTCGCATATCAAATTCAGGGAGTGAATATCATCTGTTAGTTAATTGGAATATTATGTTTTTAAAAAAGCAAATGTGCGTTTAAATGCACAGGCCTCCATGTATTAAAAAAATAAATGTAAGCAAAAATTGTTCGGCTCGCGCTTCGCGCTCGCGTCCACTTGACCTCCCTTTTTGGTAGGCCGATGTTATAGGTAAAAAGAAATGTGCTACAATACAGATTTCATATGAGTTTTGTGTTTTTCTTTCGCCCCGCATCTTTTGGATTTGGTTCATCTGTGTGTGGATGAATATTGAAAGTGAATGGGCAAAATATGCCTGAAATACAAGGCAAGTTCACGGTTATTAGAAAGGGAGGTGATCATTAACTTGTTAAGGAATTAAAGAAAATAGAAGATATAGAGACAACTTGTGCATATACATACCACTTCAGGCCATTTAAACGCACATTTTCCGGCTCGCGCTTCGCGCTCGCAAGTTCAATTCTTGCGGAAAGTCTGCTTTCATTCTTGTAAAACCCTGTATAAAAAATCCGTTATTACGGATCGTGTAAAAATAAGAGCGGAAAAGTAAAATACACACTTTAGGTCTTATAAGCCAAAATTTTCGGCTCGCCTTCACGCTCGTAGGGTTTTCGTAAAAGGTCCCATTGACTGATTCCTGACTCCAAAAGTGAAGTATATAATGTTAAATTTCCGCTCACGCTTGGTGTTCACAACTATTTGCTAAAAGGATGTTTTCATCACCTGTATAGAAGTTGAAAAAGGAAATCATGACTGTAAATAACTTCCTTCGGGTGTTATGAGCCAAAATTTCGGATCGCGCTTTCGCGCTCGCAAGGTTGTGCTGTTAAGAAAAGGTCCACTTTCATTTTCGAAGCCTCCCGGAAAATCCTACTTACGGGCCGAAGCCTATGATCACCCAGTTGAAAGATTCTTATATAACGCCCCTGGTAACGTGTCGACCCCTTTCCACCCTCATAACATAATGGAACACTTAGAGGTGATACCCTTCCCCTCCAACACGCCTGCCTCCAGTTTTCCCGGCTTCGCCACAGATTATTTCAGTTTTGGATAATTTGATTATTTCATTCTCGATTCTTATATTTTAGAATCATGAATAAAATTTCGTTATCACGAGCTACAATAAAAAAAAAAGGGGTGTCAAAGGGCCTATTGCCACAAAATATTTTAGAAGGTGGTATGCTTCGGATTCTTTTAGAGGAAAATAATAATGTTAACCTTTTTGGTTGGTCTCTCAATGACTTTGAACATAATAATACAATGCGGAGCGCGAAGCGGCGATGCGAAAAATTCTACATTTCGTAGGTTGCCAAATTGGCTTAAAATTAGGATTAGGAGGGCCACATGATCTAATCTTTATATAATGATAGAGGGATGCTACAAAAATTGAATTAAGGGCGCGATTGTCATTTCAGTATTAGGCCTATACAGGGGCGCAATTGACCGAAACGAAGAGGTATTAAACCTTAGGAACTTGATGGACTTGAGGTGCCAAAAGTAAACTTAAGGCGCTATCAAGGGGGTGGGGGGGCGCCAAATTATAATGGAGGGAAGCATGACCCCAAATTTGCATTGTGGACACTGGATCTCCTTTTTCTTTTCTTTTTTTTCCTTTTTTTTCTTTTTTTTGTTTTTTTTTTTTTTTTTTCCTTTTTTTTTTTGCGCCCCGCCTAGCTCTGGCAAGTGCCCCCCTAAAATACGCCACTGTCTAGTCTTACCATAATTCGTATCATATTATGATATAATCATAAACTTGAGTTGAAATATTTTTGCGATGTTTTATTAAAACAACTGTATTGCAGCAGGGTGGTGATTCATGTTACGAATGGGGTACGGAAATCGTAATAGTTAACTGTATAACGAAATTGTAGAAGTGATCAACGCACATTATGCAGAAACAAATGGACAATTTTAAATATAAATTAAACAATATAAGCACATTCACGTTTAAATCATTGTATTGCTATTGTGAGCGCGAGTCGAAAAATTTTGGATTTTAATGAATAAATCATTGTATTCACTAGCTGATATCACTTGCCCCTTAATGAATTACAAATGTGATCGCAAGTGAAAATCCCTTAATTATACTGTTTACAAATATTTGTGTTTGTAATCCCGTCTAAATACGATATCTATAACATGCCGAGCGCGCAGCGAGTGTGGGGAAACTTGGCTTCGTAGGGACTGGAAAGGCAAGAATGTATATACAATTTATATTTCCATGCATCTTTTGGACAGGTGGGCAAATAAAAATCTATTCAAAAAGTTAGATATTAGAACTGTAAGCTGTGGAAATGGAGAATGCTCAGGGATGATTCCTAAGGAAAAACATAACTGGAGGGGGACACCCCCCCCCCCCCTTCGCGAATCGCACCTTTGTGAAGGAATTAATTATACACTCGATGGGATAGGAAAGCATTCAAAGATACATAAAGGCGCTGATTCCAGCCCTAAACAAACCCTTATTTATGATTGGTCGATCACCTAACCCCCCGCTTAGTCGTGTATCTTTGGTCGCCTGAATGTAACGGGCAAAATGGGGTTGTACCAAATCTTGAAATTTTCCACTGGTTTTAGACCCCCTGTAATGAAATCCTGGATCCGCCTGATTATTTGTATATTGTCTTCAAAATGTGAAAGAGAATTAACTACTCGCACATTGTATGTCATTTAAGAATGCAACGTTTGAAACAAAATCAAAATTCCATGGAATACATTATACCAGGCGCCCGGATCCACAGAAGGACCATTCTTGGTCAGTGATGTGACCGAATTGGGCAAAATCTGACTTTAAGTGCCTATAACTTTTAACAATTTTAAAGATATATGATTAATGTTTCTATTATGCTAACAGTATTTTTGTTGGCTATCATTTGGAAAAAAAAATTAGTTTGCAATATGCAAGTTTCAAGGGCCAGAGGTCAAAAGAAGTGGGTACGTGTGTTGACTTTCACAAAAACGCGCATGATTGTTGAAAGTTCATTTCATCTGAAATTCCTGTTGTGAGTTTAAAATGATAAAATATTCTTATTGCTGTGAGATATGCATTTATGGATCGTTAACCAAAAGACGACTGGATCGGGGTCATCTCTGAAATTCTTTTTTTATCTATTATTATATCTGATGTCGGTCACGTGTGTGACATTTATGTGGGTCAACTTGGTGTGACCTATGCAAACTGGTACACAAAAATGATATAATAGGTAGGACAACATGTACCATCAATGGTACATTTGGCATAGATTTTTCGCATGTCTCACTACGCGGTGGTTTGGTAGTGTCAAGACTGGGGGCGAGGTCGAGGTGGCGAGGGGTCCCACGTGCCCCCTATAATATCTCGCGCTGCTGAAGCAAACGCAGGGCGTGAGGCGAAAATGCGCACGATGGAAATCCGGATGGTAAATTCAGACACTGGCAATGTTAATTCTATTCACAAAATAATAAGTTCATTTTATTTATATGAATTAATTAATGCTAATCTATACAAATTAGCATGAAACATAACCTTATTCGTCTACATTGACAAACTAAGAGTTGGCATGCTAATATTGTGTTTTTACCAGCAATCTTTTATAATGTTCTCAACGAGTTTTGTACTGAGTAAAAAATGTGTTATCGATATCAATTTTCTTATGTATTTATTGATTATGAATTCGTTATGTATTTTTATGATGGATTTCCAACCTTTTTGATCTTTTTCTTTTTATTTCGAAAAAAATTGGAAGGACCATCTCTTGGACAGTGTAGAAATGCTAAAACAATTTAATGTTTTAGTCATTGAAAGTTGTAAAGATAATCAGCTTCAGTACCCCGCAAACGCTGGGAACCACAGATGGGTCCGTTGTGTCGACTTTGATTGCTAATAATTACATCAGAACACTAAAACTTTGTGTGATCCACGATATAAATAATATCAGGTTCATTGAAACTTCAGACATTGCTTTTTAATAGTCAGCTAAAATCCCAAGGTAACAAATACCTTTATTAGTCTTAAAAAGGTTCACTTTTCCCAAAAGGAATGGCCCAGAAGGACTATTAAACGGGGTGCGTAATAAGTGTATCGAGCCAAAAATTGTGTAACGTCAACGCTAGCGGAGCGATAACGCAGACGGAGGGGGCGCGAGCGGGTAGGGTAGGTTCTGAGCGGATAATTTCGTCTCTAGGCCTCTCAGCCGTTCAGCAGCGAATTTAACATGCATTATCGTTTTAAGATAGGTGCTGTCGTTCATGACGTTGCACTCGAAGAGGCTGACTAATCCATATCAGTAAATAAGGGTTCTTCGTAAATCACACGGGAAGGGCGAGGGGGACTATCAAGACATAAAAAAGTCCGTGTATAGAGCATGGACTGTGTAGGTGGCGAATCCTGAGTTTGGGGGGACTGCCTGCTGACGTAAACTACCGACCGCCCCGCCCCCTCGATACCGTCCATAGCAACGATGGCGACCTGAAGAAAAGAATGTTCGTTTAGGTCATTCTTACGGGATTTTTTTTTTTGTTGTTTGTTGTTTTTTTTGGTGAGCGATATTGACCTGAACTGGTACATTTTACAACACAAACATTTTAAATACTCAGTAGCTTTTTTTTGTTCGTAAATAAGATAATACATGACAATACAGGACACTTCACAAAGAAAGCGCCAGCGCGCGCTGTACATCCCGATAAAATACGGATTAGGAATCCGCAATTACGAAGAGGCTGACAGTTCGTTGACTAAAATTGAGTAATTAAAACAACCTAAAGACCTCAGGACATTCGTGATGGATAGAATCCCCCCCCCCCCTAGAATCAAAAGAGAGTAGAAGGATTTACTAGCCAAAAGATTATAAGTCCTCCATTTGCACGGCCATCCACCACACCGAGAGGCACCGCCGACTCGCGCGCCACCCGCCCAATTTGTTGTGGACACAACAAGCTTTAGAACGCCTATTTCATACTCCGTCTAAAGGAATACCTAACTTTTCACTTGAAATGACCAATGTGGGCTTAAACTCTTTAGAAAATAACCTGCAATAGCATAGAGGGTAGAACATTAACTATTTTTGGCCCTTTGATTTCTGTAATATGGTACAATGAAGACATGCCACACTTGGTTTTAACCCCGGGAGGTGCGAGCTCTTTAGTCAATAATTTATTCCACTGCGTACACCAACACGTTGAAGCCGGTGTATCTGTGAATCATATTTTGTCTATATCATAATGGATTAAGTCCGTATTAAAAAAAGATAAAGATTCTCTGCTTCTCTTCTTCTATCTCTTGTTTTTCTTCAATACGAAAACACAAATAATAGTTGGGAACTTGAATAAGAACAAAAAAAACCGACGACAATAGCTGAGTTACACTACTCACAATTTCCTTCATGCCTCTTCGATCTTCTCCTCCTTCTGATGCTCATCTCTCTTAATCTTGATTTCCTCGTATTCAGTCTCTGGTTTTATCTCTTTCTATACTCTGTCTCTCCTCTCTCACCTCTTTATTCAATCCTATTCCAAGGTATTTCCTCTCTCTCTCTCGTCTCTCTCTCGTAGCTAGTATTTTATTCTCTCTATCGAGTCACCCCCCCCCCTCTCTCTCTCTCATTCTCTCTCTTGTACCTTAATTATCTTTTATTCCTGACTCATTCTAACTCCTCACTTAATTTCTTGTCTTTCAAATTCCATATTAATCCCTTCAACAATTTCCGCCTGAATACATCATAATTAAACCGTGCTAACTTTCTCAAATACCATTGGATCATATAAAACTATCCCCTCTTATATTTTGTTAAATATACTAGTAAAATTGGAGTCTAATTTAACTGCTGACTGTATTATCTTTTAGTCATGCATTATCTTCAGAATGGTTGACAGAAAAACTATACCATGGTGTTTCATTATCTACATATACAAATTAATAGATGTAGAATTTATGAGATCATCACGATGCACTATTACACAGTGGTACATAGACAGTTCTAGTGAAATTTCTAAGTCCCCCCCCCCACCCTCCGCCTTCAACAAAACATAGTTGAAAAAGGCATCGATGTGTCAGAAATGTGGTAGCAAAATGCGTATACCAGTCAAACATTAATTTTGTAGATAATATAACATTTCGTTTAAACAAAACCACCATCTAGTATTGCTTAATGGTAAGCTCAAAGTACATGTTTAAAAGTATAACAAATATTGAAAGTGATATGTGTAAGGAGATGATTAACATATTCTTGATAACATGTACAGAAAAGAATATACAGAGGTGTGTACATAGAACATTATTAGTTTTAAAAGATCGACAATTTTCAATGGCAACACTAAATGTTCTATATAATTTGCATAATATAAATTGAAAACTAAATCTTAGACTGTTGTCAATTAAGACCTTATGTTTTTTACAAAATTATATAACTTGATGTAATACATACATTTTTCTTTCCTAATCGCGCTGACAGAGTGTATAAAATAGTACACATTTTTTTTTCTCAAACTGGCAGAACCTTTGTTTTTTCACATATAAAATACACACTTCAACAAACGTTTATTACGAAAAAATATGTTCATACTGGTATCTACACACATGCAAAGAAACATGGGTGAGCAAATCACAATCTTGCTGGAAATGCCTGTAATGCAGTCTCCATGAAGCCGATGCGTGCATAATGTTGTCTTTTAATTGATTAATTCATTGATTTAGTGACTTTTTTGAAAATTCTACATCACATTATTTAAACCAGATAAATTCCGAAGAGATGTATACTCGGTCTCAACCTAAAGACCTGTGGTATAGGATAAGTAAAGGCAGCAAAGAAAAAGAAAAGATACAAAAATGGGAATTCTCCTATGCTCTTAACACATGCTCTCACCGAGGATCCTCACCGTTAGAATCCTCCCCCCTTACGTACGAGACCACCGTCAAAGACAGACTGTATTAACGGAGGACGACGAAAGGTAAGAGAGGCTCACGAGGACATTAGCGCTATAAAGTTCGGAGCGACAATAAAGACATGGTACAGCTCGAAGAACTGTACTGTGTTTTGTCAGTGCTATGGCAAAAAACTGAAAGTGCCCGAGAGAATGTAAGGCGCGTCCAGCCGTTTTATCTAGAATGGCAAGGTAATGTATGTTTGGAGTATTTCTTTTGTAGCGATAGTTGCGATTTGTGTGTGAAAATGAACCGCAATATTGTCGGGTGTATATTTGTGTGATTTGAAAGCTCATGTAAAGCCGTTTCTTAAGATAAGCGTAGATTAAAAAACAAAAACAGGTCCTATACTGTTTAAATTAGTTAAAGACTCCCAGTTTTATCCTGTTGACCAATATTTAGGGGGAAAAAAGTGTTAATATGAAGATGGCAATTTGGAGAAATTAATAGGATATAATCAGGGGAAAAGGTGGGAAGGAAATGTTAATATGGAATTTGAAGACAAGCAGGTTTTAGAGAGAGATAACAGCGGAGATTAATGAGGAGGCCAGGAGAGAAAGAGAGGGAGAGGAAGTCGATACAGAGAATGAACATTATAAAGCTAGAGAGAGAGAAATAACGGAAAAAAACGAGGGTAGAATAAAGAGCTGCGAGTGGATGAGAGAGAAAAACAAGATATGTTATAGGGTGAGAACCCAAAAGAAAAGAGTTGAGGGGGAGATAGAGAAAGAATATATCGGAAGAGGAATCGGACGGAAAAGCAGAAAAAGCTAGTGAGAATATGACATCTTCCACACGAGTTCCCGATTAATTATGTTGTTTCGTATGAAGAAGAACATAGAGAGAAGAAAGAAGAGTTAACAAAGAAGAAAGAGAAGACGATTGATCGGAGAAGAAGAAGATATATTCCATTGTAAGGCCTATATGATTCAACATTTGTGAAACGAGCTGCCGGCTTCAGACGTGTGGACCCCGGTGGAAGGATAATTATGGGGTTAACAACCCGAGTAATAAAAACACATGTAAATACTTCATGTTTACCGTATTTAACAGAAACAAAGACCGAAATGAGTAATGTGTAGTTCCTTCTATGCTATTTGCAAAAGTTTTTTTTTTTTAAAACAGGGGTTTTAGGGAGACTATCTAGCTTTTCCGCCCGACCTCCGATTATTAACATAACAGAGGTCTGATATCCATTCATTTAACACGTGTAGTTGAATAGCTTTACAACTCTTTGTGACTAACCAAAAATGGCTTGGCAGTTCTGCGACGGTCCGACGTGCACGCGCTGCTCTGATCCTAATCCTTCTACTTCATTTTTGATTGTCTCAATGCCTCCCCCACTCCCCATCAGACCGTCTGCTGAAGAACAAATGCGTGGTAACATCTCCCATTGACCATCCCGTCCCATCTTACTCCCCCGATCGATATCAAGCCACCCTCTTGACAATGGGTGATCTCCCCATGTGGCTATATCTCCCTGGCCTAGGCGGTTGTTACCAAAAACGTCCGGCTTAGCGCGTGAATGAAGGGAACATAATCCCACGACAGTCGTTTTATTTTCTTTTTGATGCCAATAATGAGCCTTGGAATGAAATAACTAATAACATTTGGTACATTACTCGTACTAGTATTAGCGTTTCATATTTTTTTTTTTCTTTTTTTTTTAAGCCAGTCGCAACTAAACATAGACCTGTCGTATCTAGCACTCGTAAGGCTCAGTACTTCCCAACTACTCGATTCTGCTGCCCGAATTCTAGCCACATAACAGCGCGTATCCACAAAGCTTTTAGATGGCCTGCACGCGTCGGGAGCGCCCAGACGGAATGTTTTGCGGCCAGTCCCACCCCACCCCCTCCCCGGTCCTACAACCAGGGCAGACTAGTAAGCGTAGGCAGAGCTTTATGATGTTTCGGGCAATTTTGTGCAGTTCCTCGGCAACATACAAACGAAATACCCTTTTCAAAAGAAAATTGCGTCGTTCGAAGCGGTAGCAAGAAATTTAGTTACAATCAGCGTCTACGTATAAGCAAGACCAGAATGTTTATCATTAATTTTGGCTCACACAACTGTAAAGGACTCAGGGCCGGCGAGATGGGTTTAAGGTGGAAGGGGAGTACTATACCAAAGAATGTATCTTGACACATATAAGAGTGTCGAATTATAGGAATTTTACAGTGGAATCGATAAATGTGAAAAAGTGAACGCTTTCGTGGATTCGAGATACAATACCATTCGAGCGCGAAGTCAGCAAGCCCAAAAAAATGAATAGTATGATTTTAGCTCTAATGTCTTTTATTTCATATCCATTCTATCTTTAATGAGTGTGATGACCACATCCGTTCATCATTAAACAATTAGATAAGGATGAGCGCGAAGCGGGATCAGAAAATTACCATTACATTACTATTATGAAAGCCACGGGACAGTAAAATGATATTTTATTTTTTATTTAATTGCGAGAACACAGAAGCGCGATGCCGTAAGTTTGCGCTTGCAATCATAGACCTAAGGTATAATGTATTTTAAGTAAGACATTTTTGAAATTAGACGTGTCACACCGTTTTTGAGCTGTAATATTGATGAATGGCCGATAATATCTTCTACGCACATCTTCTGAATTACTGTGCCTTTTTTAGTTAAATTCGTAAGTAAGAACACACTACCAATTATATAGCAAAAAATGAAATTGGAGCGTGTAAGCTCGAAGAGCAGTAAACAAAAAGTGCATGGTATTTAATGTATAATTGCTTTACCACCTGTTGATTAAGTTGTGGAAAATAAAAAAAAAAAAAAAAAAAAAAAAAAAAAAAAAAAAAAAAAAAAAAAAAAAAAAAAAAAAAAAAAAAAAAAAAAAAAAAAAAAAAAAAAAAAAAAAAAAAAAAAAAAAAAAAAAAAAAAAAAAAGAAAAAAAAAAAAAAAAAAAAAAAAAAAAAAAAAAAAAAAAAAAAAAAAAAAAAAAAAAAAAAAAAAAAAAAAAAAAAAAAAAAAAAAAAAAAAAAAAAAAAAAAAAAAAAAAAAAAAAAAAAAAAAAAAAAAAAAAAAAAAAAAAAAAAAAAAAAAAAAAAAAAAAAAAAAAAAAAAAAAAAAAAAAAAAAAAAAAAAAAAAAAAAAAAAAAAAAAAAAAAAAAAAAAAAAAAAAAAAAAAAAAAAAAAAAAAAAAAAAAAAAAAAAAAAAAAAAAAAAAAAAAAAAAAAAAAAAAAAAAAAAAAAAAAAAAAAAAAAAAAAAAAAAAAAAAAAAAAAAAAAAAAAAAAAAAAAAAAAAAAAAAAAAAAAAAAAAAAAAAGAGAAAAAAAGAAAAAAAAAAAAAAAAAAAAAAAAAAAAAAAAAAAAAAAAAAAAAAAAAAAAAAAAAAAAAAAAAAAAAAAAAAAAAAAAAAAAAAAAAAAAAAAAAAAAAAAAAAAAAAAAAAAAAAAAAAAAAAAAAAAAAAAAAAAAAAAAAAAAAAAAAAAAAAAAAAAAATTACAGAAGACACAAAAAAAAAACAGAAACAACAGTCAAAAAAAAACACAAAAAAATTTCAGAAATAAAAAAAAAAACAAAAAACACAAAAACATTAACAAAAAAAAAAAAAAAAAAAAAAAAAAAAAAAAAAAAAAAAAATTAAAAAAAAAAAAAAAAAAAAAAAAAAAAAAAAAAAAAAAAAAAAAAAAAAAAAAAAAAAAAAAAAAAAAAAAAAAAAAAAAAAAAAAAAAAAAAAAAAAAAAAAAAAAAAAAAAAAAAAAATAAAATGAAATTAGAAACTTGAAACTTATTTGAGACGCCAGGGATCATGTCAATGGACCTTTGTTTTGAGAGGAGTCCTTTGCGGACGCGCGAAGCGCGGAGCCGGAAAAAAAAATGGCTTATAATGAAGACCGAAGGTATGTATCTTAGACACATTTTAAAAAATATAAGTCATGTCTCCTAAACTTTTGACATCTAGATCAGTCAATGGACCCTTTCAGAGAGAAATTTGCGGCACAAAGCGCGAGCTGGAAAAATTGTTGTATTATAAGACGATGCAAAGAGTTTTTTTTTTTTTTAAACTTTCCTTTTATGTAGGTCACGATCACCTCCATTTAACCAAAATTGAATTTCCAGTA
>CALNVZ010000711.1:67116-105780 GCA_940671915.1 Paracentrotus lividus
ATTTGAAAAAGCGGTAGATTCTATTGAATGGAGAGAAAAAAGCGGTAGGGGGTAAACATGCTTAAAAAGCGGTAGACTACCGCCAAAAGCTGTAGTGTTGGCAATTCTGTCATTCAATGTTACAACATCCCTTTAAATGTACCGTTACAGAATTATGTTTAACAATTATGAACCAATCAAGCGGTCCGAAAATGTACACTAGTACAAAATCATTATTAAAAAGGTTAGGATATTGTACAGAGTAAACGCTCTTAGAATACTTCATTTTTGGCTTTGTGTATATTTCTAGAACAATACAGCGTGTTCCTAAAAAGGTGACCGAAGTTCAAAGGTCAGTCATTCTAAAAGTATAAAGTTTATTCTTCTGATTTGTTTACTAAAGTATTAGGTAACTCATCAGCTTTATTTTGAGACATTGCTGACGTGCAAAGTGACATGGGTCACAGGTCCTTTGAAGATGATAGGTACAAAACCCGTTTTTTCCAAGTTTTTGGTTTATGGGGTACGAAACAAAATTTTTGTTTTAGCCGTTTATGTCACTTTTTTCATGTTATCTTCCTTGTCTCTTTTTTTCTCTTTCCGCTTCCCCTATGTCTTTTTTCCCCTTCCACTACCCTCCCGCCGAAATTGTGATTTTTCAGCTTTGGATTTATTGGCTCTTTTGACATCTGTTGTTATAAAAAAACATGACGCTATTTTGGACTTTTAAAAATGATGGATATTTGATTAGCGCATAGACAGTTGTCGGATCCGCATTAACTTTTCTTTATGATCAATGCTTGCGAATTATTGGCGGTGATCCAGGATACTGTTCCCCCCCCCCCCCCCCCATTTGATTTTCCTTTCACGAGAGATCGTAGCTGATTTTAAGTTTCTTTTTGTGATCAGCTTATAGTTGCTTTAAGCAATGTGAGAGGAAACTATATATCAACTTACAATGGTTAAATGTATTTACAGTCCAAATTTTCGGCTCGTGTTAAGCGGCTCAACCAACGAAAACGATAATTTGTATTAGTTGAAAATGCTATTTTTAAGGTCGCCTTAATTCATTAATGTTCTATTTGTTCCGGGCGCTTCACTTTGTTATTATTTTTGCATATGTGCGAAATAGATCATTCTATTTTCGAATCTTTAATAGGAAGATATTTCCGTTGATGTAAGTATGTGTAGTATAAATCACCTTTCGGTAGATTCCGTCCCCCAGGCCCAGTCGTGATCATCTTCGCTTTTGTTTTTGCCTTCGACCTTAATTGCGTTGAGTGATGACAGGTGAGATCGAGCGAGAGCAAAGTTGATCCTTTTTGCAATTCTAGGAAGGAAAGTTTTATTTGGCTACCGCTCTATAGCTTAGTGTTTAAGCACCTACGAACCACGGCGGCCGGCGTGGAGCCTAGGTGGTAGCGAGGGAGGACGGCGCCAATTAAAGTTCCGAGTTTGACACACATACCCGCGAGGCCGCGGCGCTGGCTGTTCTATCAAAATGAAGTGAGTGGCCTGTTCAGGCCGCAGCGGTATGCCAGGCCTTGCGTCGGCCATACGCCTTGCCGCGGCGGGCATCGGTATCGATATTTGATCCTCGGCCTTACTTCCTTAGTCTTGTTTGTATACTTTTTTTTCCTTGTTTCTCTTTTCCCCCCCCCCCTCTTCTCTCGTCTCTCTTTCTTCTCTTCTCTGTCTCATCGTGTCACGCAATTTGAAATGAACGTGAAAGTCATGTTTACTGTGATCCCGATTATTACTATCATTGATGCATATCTTTGTTCATATGTAAGGACACAATACCATTGCCTGTAGCCGTTAGCGAAACATTAATATATAACTATAATATCATATATCATATATATATATATAATATTAATAATATATATATATATAAAGAGTTTTGTTTCAAAAGGGGACTAAATCCACACTTTGTAAACTTCAGAGTAAATGGTTCGTCTTGCCGGATTTGTACAGGCGGTCTAATGACAAATTGAAATGAAAAGTGCAATTTATGGAAGTTTAGTAATCAACAATTTATGGTTTAAGCTTATTTTGCTCACAGAGTGGGTACGTACCTGAAATTGTCCTGATATCTCAATAACTCAATTGTTCATCAAAAGTGGATTTAGTCCCATTTTGGAAAACATACTTCATTACTATATATATATATAATTTATATATATATATATTTATATATAATTATAAATATTATAATATGTATAATATCATATATATATATATATATATATATACATAAATAAATATATATTCATGAAAACAATAAACTTTCTCTCTCTCTCCCTCTTTCTTTCTCTCTCTCTCTCTATCTCATTACAAAATAAGTAAAATGGATTAATTCGAAAACGGAATATTATTGAGCGAATAAAATATATGAAATGAGGAAACAGCATTCTATTTATAATTACTCATCAATCTCTCTCTCTCTCTCTCTCTCAATACAAAAATAAAATAGAAAACATATCATTTCATTTATATTTGTTTATGAAAATAATAATCGCGCGCTCTCTCTCTCTCTCTCTCCCTCTCTCTCTCAATACAAAATATATGAAATTAGGAAACATATCATTACATTTATATTTGTTCATGAAAATAATAATCGCTCTCTCTCTCTCTCTCTCAATACAAAATATATGAAATTAGGAAACATATCATTACATTTATATTTGTTCATGAAAATAATAATCGCTCTCTCTCTCTTTCTCTCTCTCTCTCAATACAAAATACATGAAATTAGGAAACATATCATTACATTTATATTTGTTCATGAAAATAATAATCGCTCTCTCTCTCTTTCTCTCTCTCTCTCAATACAAAATATATGAAATTAGGAAACATATCATTACATTTATATTTGTTCATGAAAATAATAATTCCTCTCTCTCTCTCAATACAAAATATATGAAATTAGGAAACATATCATTACATTTATATTTGTTCATGAAAATAATAATTCCTCTCTCTCTCTCTCTCTCTCTCAATACAAAATATATGTATATGAAAATAGGAAACATATAATTACATTAATATTTGTTCATGAAAGCAATAATTGCTCTCTCTCTCTCTCTCTCTCTTTCCCTCCCTCCCCCTTCTCTCTCTCTCTCTCTGTTTTTCAATACAAAATATATGAAATTAGAAAAGAAACCATTACATTCATATTTATTCATAAAAGCAATAATCCCGCTCTCTCTCCATCTCTCTCTCTCTCTCTCTAAATACAACAGATATGAAAATAGGAAACATATTACATTTATATTTGTTCGTGAAAATAATAATTACTCTTTCTCTCTCTCTCTTCCCTTCTCTCTCTCTCTCTCTCTCTCTCTCTCTCTAATTCTCAATACAAAAATTATAATTATGAAATTAGAAAACATATCATTACATTTATATTTGTTGGTGAAAATAATAATTACTCTTTCTCTCTCTCTATATTTCTTAATAAAAAATATATTTCATTTCAAAGAATAGAAATCGCCCTCTCTATTACTTGTACTGTAAAAAAAAATAAAGAATCAATAACAGTATACCTGCATGTTTGTGCAAAGGTATATATGCATATCTGATTTGCAATAGAAAAAAAAAAGAAAACACAAGTATTCTCGCTAAATACCTGCATTTGCAAGTGTATTAAATTTGACTGGCATACAAATTGGGGGGGGGGGGGGGGGGGGGTCGGCGGGGAAGACATTCAAGCGGTCTTGAGATGAATTGAAACCATTTACTTTATTATGATACATGTAATTTGTAAAATGTGATCTCAACTTCAATCAGACCTTAATGCCTTACTCACATATCACGATGGGGCCGGACCGACCGGTGAGGTGAAAACAGCCGTTGTGGACAATTTGGTGTGGTGATGTTAGTATGAAATATACATAAACGACCGGTCTTTCAAAGCTACGTGTCCCGTAATCACCCCATAATGAATAGGTCCGGATCTGAACATTTTGAAAAGGTCCCTAGTAGACATCGCATGTAAACATCTATTGTTCACTACAATTAAAAGCCGACATCATTTAATTGCCTATTGTCAAGCCTGGGCAACGCACTTTCATTTACCTGTCAATGAAATAATGATGCACAACATTTTGCACTACAAGAGTTTACAAACTTGTAAAATTGTAAACACGCTTAGTCATGCCACTATCACACTAATAAACATATATAAATGTAATGATATGTTTCCTATTTTCATATATTTTGTATTGAGAGAGAGAAAGAGAGTGAGATAGTAATTAATAAGTAATTTCATGAATGAATATTATATATCAATAATTGTTTCGCCATCAGTACATGACAATGTGTGATTTGTGTACTTCAATGTTTTGTTTTCCCATTAGTTCCCTTTACTATTTTGATAGAGAGAGAGAGAGAGTGAGGGAGAGCTTGATTATTCCTTTCATGAATAAATATAAATGTAATGCTATGTCTCCTAATTTCATATATTTTGTATTGAGAGAGAGAGAGAGAGAGAGAGAGAGAGCGCGCGCGCAATTATTATTGTCATGAACATATATAAATGTAATATGTTTCCTATTTTCATATTATATTATATTGAGAGAGAGAGAGAGAGAGAGAGAGAGAGAGATAGAGATTATTATTTCCATGAACATATGTAATGTAATGATATGTTTCCTAATTTGCATATATTTTGTATTGAGAGAGAGAGATAAATCTACTAATATTTTAACTTTTGCTCCATGAACTCGCCATCGATTCCTGATTTCAGTACCACCACTGTTCCCCTTAGTGGAGTAAATAAGGATCCCAACAAACAGACCATGACAGTAGCTTAGGATATGGTATCTGTAAATACGGCCATCAATAAACAAACAATAAACGAATGAGTCCACATAATAAAAAATGATTTTAGGTCTCACAAAAGTTAGTTTTGACATTTACATCCCTTATATATTTAATAAAAATGAAAACATAACACAATCTGCCTTACTGTTCATTGAAAATGTATTCATTTGCCGTGTAAAAGCTAGGTAAGTACATTTTGTTCCTCGCTTTTCTTCCCCCCATTAAGTCACGTGTAATGAGACACACACGCAAGACAGCACGCAAGTGAATAGACATCCGGTACCTAAACACACGCCACACATACACTGTCCGTCATGAAGGTGGAATATCGTTTTGCCGCTATAGCGACATGATGTTGCTCTGACTTCAATTTCTTGAATATGTTTGTCCCTGCTTTTACTTTTTGGGACCATGGCTATATATTGGACATTCTCTCAACCCTTCAGGTGGATCTTTTTCCAAAATTTTTTTGTCAACCCCAGTGATGCCCATTATTGTCATTTTTTTTCATTTCGGGGCCCCTTTTTGTTTTCCCGGCCGATCAAGCCCCCCTAAGTCCTACCCCCAGGAAACGCGACTGAGGTATATTGTTTTATATTGTTCTTTAAGTTAAATATATATTTCTGGGGACAGGCTAAGGTCTCTTGTCTAGGGGAGGGGTTGAAGTAAAAAACGAGATTGGTGAAAATTTGGAATATTTTATTCCATCTTTATGCTGAAAACGAAAGAAATGAAAAACCACCTTTAACCCTCAAATATCGTCATTTTCCTCTAAAATTTTGTTAAGCCTTGATGACAAGGCTGTAAATAGTCATTATTGATAATATTTTATTTTGATTTATGTTTGGTTGAGATTTTATAATACAATTTAGGGAAGATAGAAATTTCCATGGTGTAAAAATGAATAAAATAAATGTTGAACCCCAATCAAAAAAAATTTTGACCCCTCCCCTAGACAAATGAGGCGAGCCTGTAACCATAAATCTAGATTTAATTTAAAGACCAATAACAAATCTCCAGCTCAGACGTGTTTTCTTGGGATAGGACTGAGGGGGCCTTGGTGGGTCGCGTGAACAAAAAAGGGTCCCCAAAATAAGAAAAAAGGACAAAAAGGGCCATCTTCTGGGGTTGACAAACTGTTTTGAAGAAAAATCCCCGGGAAGGGTTGAGGGAACGTCCAAGATATAACCAGGATCCCAGAAAGTGAAAGCGGTGACAAACACATTCAAGAAATTAATAACGGAGCAACATAATGTCGCTTGAGCAAGAAAAAAATATTCCACCTTTATGACGAACAGTGTACTTGACGCTTTGGAATTCTCTGGTCGTGATCAAATTATCATACTTTAGTGTAAAATGTCTCTTTCTGACAAAAAAAAACCCACTATGACATATTTTTTTTTTTGTATGGATTTGGAAAGTCACAGTATACACCTAAACAAATATGTCAAAATTATAGCTCAAAAGTAAATTTTCGACATCATTTTGGGGGGCAAAAAGGAAACAACTTTTTGAAACTTTTTTGGGCCCATAAATGGGCTTTCGGCACGCCAGGGCTATGGGCCCATTTATGGGCCTCCGGCAGTTAAGTAGAGTTAACTGTCTCACTCTCAGCAACACTAAAGAATGTACACTGAAAACCTAACCTCTCCCGTCAATGGACGAACTAGCTTTAAAGCTAGTCGGTCAAGACGGACTAGTTTGAAAGATATTCCGTAATGTTAGTCCGTCAAGGCGGACTAACATACAACTGAATCTCAGTCTCTCAACTTGACGGACGAGCTTTAAAGCTAGTCCGTCAAGCTTGATGCTCGTCAGTCGTCTTGACTGACTAGGTCAATAAAAATAGGTAGGTGAATTGAGTTCACCTATTAGAATGACCGACTAGCTTTTGATACACATAGGTGCAATTTCGTTTCAATGCACATTCTCTATTTATTCTGTTTCCTAGCATAATCAGGTGGATACATTCTCAAACCAGGAACTTCCTGCTCAAACAAAGGTTCCCTGATAGCAGACTGACGTCTTAAAGACGTCTTAAACTGGTCAAAACTGGTCAACTCGTCATACTGTCGTAAACACGACATCTTTATGATGTCTTAACGACGTCGTCCAAACGATTAATAGAATCTGATATTTAAATATCTTTACATGTTTCTATGCGATGTGATTATGTCTTCTTGGTAATGACTTTCAAAGACGTTAATTTTCTATTTTTGGAGCAAAAAATTATGACAGTAATATGACTTCTTTATGATGTCTTTACGACGTCTATAAGACCACTTTTCTTGTCATTTTTTGACCAAAATACGACATCTTTAAGACGTCTTTAAAACGTCTATAAGACAACTTTTTGATGTCTTTACGACGTCTATAAGACCACTTTTCTTGTCAGTTTTTGACCAAAATACGACATCTTTAAGACGTCTTTAAAATGTCTATAAGACAACTTTTTGTCTATTTCTTACCCAAATACGATATCTTTAAGACGTCTTTACGACGTTTATAAGACCACTTTTCTTGTCATTTTTTGACCAAAATATGACATCTTTAGGACGTCTTTAAAACGTCTATAAGACAACTTTTTGATGTCTTTACGACGTCTATAAGACCACTTTTCTTGTCAGTTTTTGACCAAAATACGACATCTTTAAGACGTCTTTAAAACGTCTATAAGACAACTTTTTTGTTAATTTTTTACCCAAATACGATATCTTTAAGACGTCTTTACGACGTTTATAAGACCACTTTTCTTGTCATTTTTTGACCAAAATATGATATCTTTAAGACGTCTTTAAAACGTCTATAAGACAACTTTTTGATGTCTTTACGACGTCTATAAGACCACTTTTCTTGTCAGTTTTTGACCAAAATACGACATCTTTCAGACGTCTTTAAAACGTCTATAAGACAACTTTTTGCTTTCATTTTGACCAAAATACAATGTTTCTGTTGGTTATGAATTTTCATATGTAGTATTCTGAGATTTGAAAAAAAGGGGAAAATGGATAGAAATATGCAATTTTCAGCCATGTAACCGGCATTTGGCTTATTGACATAATCAAAATTGTTTTAAATTATTATCATATTATGTATAACACAATTTCAAAGTGCTTCATAATGACAATTCTTCATATTTCATTAACAAAAGTGTAATTTAATAGTAACTGTCTTTCTTCAAACATTTGTCTGTAGCACTTTATATAATTATAATAGGGCCTTTGTGTAGGACAGCATAGGTTATAATATAATGATAGGTTAGGATAGGATAGGATAGGATTCAGTATTAATGTCAACATCCCTGATAGCACAGTGACGTCTTAAAGACGTCAGAAAACAAATTTTATGACGTAAATTTGCACCCGCGTTTGACGTCTTATTTTTACGTCATAAAGATGTCAGTTTTAGACGTAATAATGACGTAAAAATACGATGTCTTTAAGACGTCAAACGTGGGTGCAAATTTACGTCATAAAGATGTCTTTTCCTGACGTCTTTAAGATGTCTGACGTGACGTCTTTAAGACGTCTTTAAGACGTCACTCTGCTATCAGGGTTGTTTTGGCTTGGCAATTTTCAATCTTCAATTACATGCTAATTGAATACCCTGTTACTAGAGAACCCAAGAACGCGATCTATTCTTACAGATTGCTGATGAATGCCCGGCTTAGCAACAGTAGTGGATAGAAAGTGGATAGGAGTACAATCGACATTCTCAAACAACGGTTGTTTTGACTTGACAATCTGTAACCTTACGTAATGCGGCGGTCACAACTCGCCGTAACTTCGACGTGCAACTCCCTACGATGCATTTCGTAGAAAAATCGTGCAGCGCAGGTACCTCGGAGGCATGTTGCATGTACAGGAAGTTTTTCCAATACCCTTACTATAGAAACGCAGGAATCGCAGAAATTGACCAACGACCTGTGCATTCATTGTACATGCAACGCAGGCTACGTTGATGGCACGTGCCCCGTAGCCTACGATGAGTTGTGACCGCCGCATTAGTTACATAACATCAATCACTACAAGTATGCAATTCACAAGTTAGGTTCAAAATATTGTCCATTCATTAATTGCAGGCTAATTGAAAACCTCGTTACTATAGAACCCAAGAACCGTCTATTATTACAGATTGCTGGTGAATGCCCGGCTTGGCAACAGCAGTGAATAGAAGGTGGACAGTCGATTAATTACAGGTTATTGAATACCCCGTTACTATAGAACCCAATAACCGTCTATTATTACATATTGCTGGTGAATGCCCGGCTTAGCAACAGCAGTGAATAGAAGGTTGACAATCGGCATGCGCATTGCGAAAAGGAATTTACTATTAGTTGCATTATCTGTCTGCAAATTCCGTTTAATGAGCAAACTGTACAGACGCAGTCTCGATACACACCCCGTAAAGCTTCAGATTTATAATGGCGATCTCCTTCGTGTGTGACATGATTGTGTGAGTACTATTATTGAATTTCTTATGTTTCAGTTCACAGATAGCGTTATTTTTCACATAGATTAATGCTACAATCACCAACGCGAAATATTATGTCTTGTTAAATCAATTTATAAATTTAGTGAATTTTACAGCGATAACAACAATCACATTGGGCGGTTCTTTGAAAAGTTTTTCCTTTTTGTTTTTAAGCTGCACATTCATATAGAGGATTGTCTGTTGTTTCAAGAAATGCATTTTTTATCTTAATTTTACAAATTCTTCATGCTCATTTGCATAAATTAACATGCGAAAAATTTGAATAGAAAAATGGTACGTAAAATATCATTTGTTTGACCCTGACTGAATTGTATATGCTGGTCTCCTTACTTTGATTATTGTCATTATACCCTTTTTGAACTTCATTCCATTAAATTTAAATAAAAAATAATGGTGTTGAATTGATTGTTTTAAGATAATTAACTGAAGAAATTAATTGCCATCAAATGTCACACACGTGACCCCAAAACACGAAAAGTTAACGCCCCCTGAAAACCATGGTTCTATTATTATTACAATTTTTTTCTCCAAAGCTAGATATAATGTGCCTTGCATCTCACCAAATATGAAGCCATGATAGCTTCTAATTTAGTTATTAATTAACTTTGAAATTGGTCACACACGCGACCCACGGGTCACGTGTGTGACCAACTATGGTCATGCCTTAAAAAAAGGGACCAGGCTATTCGGCCATTCTTTGAAAAGTGAACCTTTTGGGGACTAATAAATTTTTGCTTTTTTATTTTAAGCTGCATATTCAAATAGAGCAATGTCTGAAGTTTCATGAACCGATGTTTAAATATATAAATATAGGTGCCGCTTTTCTTTTAGATTTCCTGTATCTGAAAGAAAGGAATATTGGATTGGAGGCACGACTTTGCGATTTCTGAATTGGCTCTGAAGAAGGATAAGCTTATAGGCAGAAAATGCAAAAACAGGTAGGCCCTCAACAAAAAGTAATGATGAGGCAAGCCATTGGCGGCGACCCCTGGGCTCCTGCCCCCATTATTTGATAATTGCCATAAAGATAATGTTAACTGATTGTAACTCCTGTATTTATTTTTGTCTTCTGACTTACGTCATCATAATAATTATTTTTTTGCTCGAATTCTTGTGACAAAATACATGTTTTTTAATCGTTATCTTTAAAATGTCTTCTAATATTTCAGATTTGACGTCTCTGACAAGCTGGTGAAGCCATATTAAGCTAGCCGTCATGCTAGTCGGTCAAGACAGAAGCAAGAACATCGCGGCAGAAAATCGCGACGGACTAGCTTTTACACCATGACCGACTAGCTGTAAAGCTAGTCCTGCTCAAAAGCTCGTCAGTCTGGGCATCACTACGACTAGCTTTTATGCTAGTCCGTCAAACTAGTCGGTCACGACGGACTAGCTTTAAAATTAGTCTGTCGTAACCGACTAGCTTTAAAACTAGTCTGTCATGACCGACTAGCTTTCTGGAAAGCTAGTCCGTCGTGACCGACTAGCATTAAAACTAGTCCGTCTTGACGGACTAACTTGACGGACTAGCCATCAAGCTAGTCCGTAAAGACGGACGAGCTTTAAAGTTAGTCAGTCTGGGTATCACTACGACTAGCTTTAAAGCTAGTCAATATACCCGTTTAGGTTTTCAGTGTAGATGCAATGTCGTTTTAATGCACCTTCTCTATTTATTCTGTTTCCGAGCATAATCAAGTGGATACATATTCAAACCAGGAACTTCCTGCTCAAACAAAGGTTGTTTTGGCTTGGCAATTTTCAATCTTCAATTACATGCTAATTGAATACCCTGTTACTAGAGAACCCAAGTCTATTCTTACAGATTGCTGGTGAATGCCCGACTTAGCAACAGCAGTGTACAGAAAGTGGATAGGAGTACAATCGACATTCTCAAACAAAGGTTGTTTTGGCTTGACAATCTGAAAGCTTACGATAGGTACATAACATCCACCATGACAAGTATGCAATTCACAAGTAGGTTCAAAATATTGTCCATTCATTAATTACAGACTAATTGAATACCTCGTTACTATAGAACCCAAGAACCGTCTATTATTACATATTGCTGGTGAATGCCCGGCCTAGCAACAGCAGTGAATAGAAGGTGGACAATTGATTGAATACACTCTTAATGTAAAAGAGTGAAAAATCGCTCGTAATTTCGAGCGACATTGATTTAACTCTAATCGAGTGTAGTGTAGCTCTTTAAGAGTGAAAATATGTTTCCACAACTCACTCCGGTATCAGAGAGACACCCGCTCTTGAAGGAGTGAGTCGAAAACGCCGCTCATTCAAAGAGCTAAATTTTGACCAATCAGGAACGGCTATTTTCGCGCTGTGCGCTTGCGCAATGCATGCTGAAAAATTTGGCCGTAACAACGATATTTCAACATGGCCGGTGGACAACCACAGCTGCAGGAGCAGAATTTTTCGGAGGAAATAATCAACATTTTAAAAGGTGAGGAAATGCTAGATGCCAAGTAAACTCCTGCGACGTGAAAGATGCTTAAATTTGACTTTGTGAGGTGTGTTTAGCTGTTAATTTTACGGTATACGGTACCGGTGTAGGCAAGCCCGCTGGTAGCCCAGGGCACTCTTCGCTTGTACAAGACTATCTGCCGCTACACCGGCGGCCATCTTGGATTTTTTATTTCCTTACTTTAACATACCTAAAACATTCAAAATCTGGAATACAGGGGTTTTAGGGGGTAGAGAATCCAAATCTGAGGTTATTTTGTTTAAGGATATAAGCATGTTCTGGTGGCGAAATATAACAAAAGCGGCCATTTTCCAAGATGGCCCCCACAGAACAAGCAGTATAATTGACTAAATGATACCTGGCATACTTTAAGAATAAAAAAAAAAAAAAATAAATAAATAAATAAAGCAAACAAGCAAACAGACAAACATCGAAACAGGCAGGAGATATTAGTATTGCATGTATTACATTTTTTCTCATAATCTAATAATATTGCCGCGTCAATTTCATTTCTCTGACATTGTGAAGACAGTGCTTTCGATTTTACATTCACATGTACGTTGCATGACGCAATGTTTAACATTTTGCTGAGAGGAACTTGGTACCATAAGCTATATATCATTGTTTGATTGTCCGTTTGTTTGTTTGTTTGTTTGTTCCTCCCTACAAAAGAACAAAGGCAAACATGCAAACGGATGAACAAGCAAATAAGCAAACGGACAAAGAATATTATTAGAGCATGTGTTGGATTTTGCTTGTTTGGATATGTTTTATGCAAGAAAATACCATGATTGCAAGTCTTCATTGATCCGAGCTACCTCATAAGAGATGGCAAAAACACATACGACATTTTCTATTCCTACTTCGGATACATAGTAATGCACCAAAGGATGTAAATGTTAGCATATTTTCATCGAGTGCACTTCTTATAAAATGTAACAGGTATATTATTGGTGCATGACTTGTACTGAAAATCATGTTTTAATAATATACTATCACGAATCAACTACTATTTCTCACCAACGAGTTTAATATTATCCTCAGTGATATCTGAGATATGCTAACCTAAAACTATACCTTAATTATGTAGTTCTCTGGCACCCAGATCAAAATATGGCATCCAACGTATCAAAATTGCTTTCCATTTCTTCATGGAATGTTAATGGCTTATTTAAAAGAATCAATGGAGAACGATTCTGTAAATTAGATGTTTTAACATCTAATTTCTCCTTTTTTCATCATTTCTTTTATTTCTTGCATTTTCATTAATTTTGCTTTTCTGAGGGTCACATTTCGTTAGGGGTACCTCTGAATCTGCCAAACCTAACAATGGAGTAGCCATTCAAAGATTGCAAGGGGTGGTTCCAATGGATGATTAGCAATTAAACAACCATTCCTATCCTCGCTTGTCATTACAGACGGGTTACTCCATGCGAAAAGTAATGTAATAATTGTAACAGAAAGACAAACCAAGGGGTTGGCATAACATCAATAGTTATAAAGCATTTAAAGTGAGGGGAGATGTCATCCGCGGAGTTGTCCTTGGGGGGACCTATCCTCCGGGGGAGATGTCCTCCGGGGGAGTTGTCCTCCAGGGGAGTTGTCCTCCCGGGGAGCTGTCCTCAGGGGGAGTTGTCCTCCCAGGGAGTTGTCCAGGGGGAAGTTGTCCTCCGTGGGAGTTGTCCCTGGGGGAAGCTGTCCTCCGGGGGACTCGTCCTTGGGGGGACCTGTCCTCCGGGGGAGCTGTCCTCCGGGAGTTGTCCCCGGGGGAGTTGTCCTCCGGGGGAGATGTCCTAGAACCATGGAATCCAGTTAACATACATTAATTGTTGCTATGCCAGGCAAGCTTCAGGCAAGCTTTCAGGTTTTCAAGAACAAACTTTCTTTAAAAATTATGCATAAAATTTTAATATGTAAACTGGTATATTATCCTCTTCATAATGTTTTGTAAATAAGTTCATCGAGCAAAAAGAAAAAATATCTTTTAAAGAAATAAAGACAAAATTCAATGAAAACTTCCTTTTATTTATGATGACTACTGAAAAATTTACATGATTCAACATTCAATTGGGTGTTTTACATCTGTGTGTTTGGAAGCAGTGTGCACGTGGCATGCACTACTATATTTGCACGCGGTGCAGTAGTAATTTGTACAAAATGGAGGCGCACGCTACACATGTAGAATAAAGGTACTATCAGATAATTCGTTTTACTGTTTTGAAAACGAAAAAAGCAAAAACGGAATATTGAGCAAAAACAGAAAAATGAAATATGTAAAATCAGAAAATTGAAAAACGATCCGGTTTTTCGTTTTACAGGCTTTTAATATTTCGTTTTTCTATTTTGTTGTTAAAAATAAGAAAATCAAACACTCTAAACTCGTTTCATATTTCGTTTTCGTTTTTCCGTTTTCTTTCTGATAAAAGGAAACGAAATATTGAATTCGTTTCCTTTTTATTTTCCGTTTTATCCTTTTGCGATCACGAAACGGAATATTGAAGCCTGCCCTCTACGTTAGTTTGTGCACAATGGAGGAGCCAGAACAGAGACATCCAAATGGAAGAGAGGATACTCGTATACCTAGCAATGTAATGCTCTAAATTCATTATGACTGCATTCAACATAATTATGCAGCTAATGAGCGGATTTGCGGAATGTGCGTCCCTTGCGCTCCGCCTTTATCCGCTACTGCAGACCTGGGGGAGGGGGGCAGTGGCAAGTTAGAAGGGGACCAAAATTATTTCAGACTTTGGCAGACCCGATATTTTTTCCCCTGCGTCACGCCAGACCGTGCGAGCAAAAAGCTACATCAATTTTGTACACGTCACGTTTACCAAGCGATTTAGGGGGGGGGGGCGAGCCCCCGTTCCAAAAAAAAAAAAAAAAAGGAAAAAAGAAAATTTCCTTGATTTGGGGCCTTTGGGCCTCTCTCCCTTGGTATTTATTTCTGTTATGCCTTTTAAACAGGCGCGTATCCATTTTTTCGCACCCTGGGGGCCAGACGTGATTTTGGTGCCCCTGGTTACTTTTTTTTAAATGGCGCCCCCCCCCCTCCAGGCAAACATAGGCCTACGCCTTAAATGCATTTTGAAGGATTTCAGAGAAGCATTTAACTGAAACCCCTTTGAAAGTTAAATACTTTTGGGGGGATTTGATTAAGCACCTACATGAAAACAAAACATTTAAAGCCTTTAAATTCACGTTGGTCGAGCGATAAGGGGGGGGGGGGGGGGGTAGACATGCTTTTTGTAGGGCCATCGGCAATCCAAAGCTCAATCACCATAAAGAGGTAGGGGTAAGGCATTACTTGGGTTGGTCATCTATCATGCATCTTAAACACGCGCGTATTCTGGGGGGGGGGGCTTTCGGGCCGGGCGCGCATGGGGGGCGTCGAAAACAGGGGGAAAAAGGGGGAGAAGAAAAAAGGAAAAGAAGAAAAGAAAGGAGGGGAAAAAAGGATGGTTGTATGGACCCTAATTAACATCGCTAGGGCGGACTAGCTCTTCAGATCAGCTGCAGGAGGGTCCCTACAGGTGGGGGCGTCCAAAATAGCCGCCCCTTTTACAAAAATTAGTATTCTGAACAAAAATGGTTGAAGCAATGGTTTTAAATACATTGAGTTTTGTATCATATTTAAAGATAATAAAATTTCCTACAATTTGGTACTATTTTCAATAAGGATTTTATTCAGCAAAGGTAAAATTTTGAGCATTAAACTTGATTTTTCTTATTTTTTTCAAAAAATTAATTTTTATCTATTTATTGTTTTTTCTCGTGTAATAATCATGTCAAGACCTGAAGCGCGAAACTTTTCAGAAATGTGCCCTAATGTATGGACAAGAGTATGTGAACAAGAAAAAGTAATACCCTTTTCCAATAAAAAGATATAACGCTATAAAGTTACGACTGCAATATAGGGATAAACGACGTTTTTGCCCCATTTATGTGGATAACCCATACATACACGTAATACCCTATTACAGTGCGCGCATGTGTATTGCACGGCGTGATCTAACAATTATCATTACATGAATATGCAAGTTTAAGAATGGACTTCTCGACCAATCTGTTGTAAAGGGGGATGGGATGGGGGGGGGGGAGGGTCATGAACACGGGACCAATTTTGGGGTGGCAGATGGCCGCGGAGCCAGGGGTGGGGCTGTGGCTGCACACCCCCCCCCCACTTTTGTCAGCAAACGTGTAGAAAAACGCGAAAATGGTCATAGATTAGTGATTATTAGCCTGTTCAGCGCCCCCCCCCCCCATTTCGGCTCAGCCCCTCCATTTTCAAAAACGCTCCCCGGCCCCTGCCCCCTCCCGAATACGTGGTCCTGGTTGGATGTGCATTTTTTGATATAGAAGTTTTTCTTACAGGCTGTGATCAAACAGATTTTGGATTAAAATTTAAGACTTCAAACCAGAGCAAAATGATGTGGCTGAAGCTAAATTATAATTAATTAATTAATTAATTTAATTGATTAAATAATGAGAAGAAAATCCAACCTTTACATTACGTCAATCCCTCGTTTGCAAGCCTACCCCCAGTTCGAGAGCTGAGCTCAGGTGTCGGACCCCCTTATAAAAAATCCTCGTTTGAAACTATTTCGAATCACTATTGGCCCTGAATGGCCAGATAATCCCTGTTATCAAACTTTGCAACTCCACAAGCCAGCTTGAGCGTTGAGCCAGGGGTAAAAGATAAACAACAGCTGGGATGTTACGTAATAGTAGCTCTGCCTATGAGTAGGCCCTTAAAAATAAAGTGATTGTATTTGATATATTTCAAGTTTTCACAGGCATATTATATTTAGAAATCAAATGTTAATTCGTTTTCAATTTCAAACGAAGAAAATCGACCTCGGAATAAGGAAAGTACAAGAATAAAAAACTAATAAAAATGTATCCATACAGACATCTTGATCGTTAAATGTAAACAATGTTGGCCCCCAGCTGTGACCTTGGGTGACCACTGTTTGGACCGAGGTCAAGGAACAGATGTTTTTTTAGATAGATATCTGATTGAGGTGTTTGTCACACCAGGGTCTCCTCTCACGTCCCTGGTCACACTTGGAAAAGAGAACTAATAGTGTTGCAAGAAGGGGGTATACTGTCTTCAAACGGACTGCGTTCGTCATGATGACCAACGTGTATTTTGCATATATTTACAACGTATCTTTTTGGTGTCCGATAGTAGGATAAATCGTTGGTTTTGTGAATGGCTTATATGGAATGGTTGTATAGACCCTAACCAATATTCTTCGGATTCTTTCGATAGGCCAGCTGAAGGAGGGTGCCTACCAGCGAAACTGGGGAGGGACAAGTTGTACAGTGCAACCAACTTGTTCAGGTATCACAAACATGACAAATGTGCCTCTTTCAATAGTAGGGGAGACCGGGTATGGAAGTTACACGGGTCAGTTGTTACAGTTCTCAGTGTGCTAAGTTGGAACAAGAGAGTTCGTGCTAACTGGCATCTACATGTACAGCCTACACATAGCTGTGATGAATTGCCGGTCGTGAGGTTTCTCCGTTGTTTTATTAAAAAGTAAATCAACAAAAACCATTTTTTACAGCTCCAAGTGAATTTTGACAAAAATTAAAATTTGTAATAGTTCTTACAACTAAAGGCACATGATGATAGTCTGGTATTGTGAATATAGTACATGTATGTCACTAATATACCCCTGAGCCATGCCCTGTATTTCTGCCTAATGGCTTTGCTACAGTTGATTTTATGAGTAAAATCATCCATGGGTATGGTTGTTACAACAACCTACCTCATGTCGATGTAACAACCTACCCCAATTACATTACACATGTAAAGTAATTTTGTTTCAATTTTCAGGGGTTAATATTTTGATATTTCTATTATTACTTTAGTCTATGCTAGAGCTCTACTTGATCTACTGTTAACGATACCAAGAAACTGGAAAGTTGAAACAAAAGTATGGTATAAGAGATTTACACATTTTAAAAAATTACCCCGTATGTTTACATAGTAACAATTTACCGTATACGGGGTAGGTTGTTACAAAAAATGTCTTCATTAATTAAGCTGTAGTTAATTAGTGTTTACATGTTTTCAAGTTTTATGTGCCTCAGGTTTTAGCCAACATAATAGGCTAACTACAGACCCAAAATGGAGTGTGTGAGTACTTTCATTATAATTATCTGGCCCAAAATGTGAATTTTGTAACGTCCATACCCGGTCTCCCCTAATATATCGTGCCCCCTTTTTCAAAATTAATAGTGCTTCTTTTTTTTTTCTAAACAAACCTTGCGAAATTTTAAAAATATGATAATCTAAAAAAGGGCATTTTTTGATATATTTTCAAACCCCAAATATTATTATTTTTAAAGAAAAGATCAACAATGTAATAATAATAATATTAATAATAATAATAATAATAATAATAAATACATAATAAAAATAATGATAATAATAATAATAATAATAGTGGCATGATAATAATAGTGGCTACTTTTACAGTGCACAGGTCCGCTTTTCGGCGCTCATGGCGCTTAAAAACCCTAAATTAGATAATATACTCTGATTTCCTCAGACTGTTAAGTATATAGTGCTAATTAGTGTTTGTCTGAAGTAAGCCTACATAAACATAGGATAAGTATGCCCCAAAGCAAATCATACAACAGGTCTGAAGTATAAATGTGAAAAAAGCTCATCTATTATGTTCGTTGTATAAAAAGCAGTATATATTCACGGTACTTTTTATACCCATGTCGAGGCCTTGACTTGTTGTTTCTATGTTCAGAATAAATATAAGAATAAAAATAAAAACATATACATTTCAAAGTAAATTTCCATTATTTTATGCTGAAAAAGACTCGATACATAAGTACAGTATGCTAGAATATCTAACTGCCGCCCCAAAGTTTGTAGATCACCTCAACATGTTGACTGATAAATCCATAATGATAATATTAGGTTGTTAGTTTTACCCTTATAATATAAATTTTATAATCCAAAATCTGTTTGATCACAGCCTAAAAGAAAAACTTCTATTGTCAGGTACACGTACTGGGGGAGGGGAAAATTGGGGGGGGGGGGGGGCCCGAACAGGCTAAAAATCGCCTAGCAGCCCTATGGCCATTTTTTGGCACTTTTGTACACTTTTACTGACAAAAGTGGGGGCTGCAGGTCCCAGCCCTATCCCCGGCTCCGCGGCCCCTGGGGGTACGTGGTTTTCTGTATAAATATAGGCAAAAAACATATTTTTTTATAACTCTGTTAAACTCATATGTTTTTTTTATTTCATTCGTTGGATGTGAATTATCTGTACCTTCTTGTTTATTGTTTACTCAAATTAACTATGTCCAATAAATAGGCTTATTGTTCATCTCACTTTTATATAATGTAGGCCTACTGTTCATCTGTTTAGATAGTCATGTGCAGGGCCTTTATGTATATTATCAGTGCACTGTCTACTCACTGGAAATGCAACCTTTAGCAAAATAAAACCCAACAAACGTATTTGTGACTGCAATCACCATAGAAGCCCTTTTCCATGCGCCAAATAACAACCGATATATTGCACAAGCACAATTTCATAAATTTGATTAAAAACAAGATTATAATATTAACATCTGCCGCCCCAAAAATTGGTCCCGTGTTCATGCCCCCCCCCTCCCCCATGCCCTCCCCCTTCACAACAGAATGGTCGAGAAGTCCATTCTTATTCACCTTAAAGGACTCCTCCGGGCTGGATTTTTTCATTATTAGAAAAATAAAGTAAAATCTAAAAAGCACAACACTGAAAATTTCATCAAAATCGGATGAGAAATAGCAAAGTTATGAATTTTCTTAGGTTTTGAATTTTTTAGGAAACAGTTTTTGCCATCTTCAAATTGGCAAACTGATGATGTCTCAGTCCCCCTACTTTCTTTGCATTTTATTGTATGAAATACCAATTATCAAGATTTTCTGCCCCAAGGACATAAAAACAGGGATTAATCCTTGTTGAATGTTTAAGGTCATTAGTGCTTTTACATATTTTATTATGAGGGATAGATTTTCTGTATACGCAATATATGAAAAAATGAGAAAAATAGGATTTCATATAATAAAATACACAAGAAGTAGGGGGACTGTGACATCATCATTTTGCTCATTTGAATATTCAAATATTCAAATGAGACAATGAGACAATGCCAAGAACTGTTTAATGAAAAAAAATCAATACGTAAAAAAATGCATAACTTTGTTGTTTTTCATCCGATTTTGATGAAATTTTCTGTGTTGTGTTTGTTAAATTTTACTTTACTTTACAAAACTTTTTAATTTCAGCCCGGACTCCTCCTTTAATGGAAACTTGCATAGGGTACATGCAGGTAATATGGGCCAGCAGGTAATATGGGCCACCTGAAGCAAATCATGTCGTGACTGTCGACCGGTGACCGTTGACCGGTGTCAACACCATAATGTTGTTCATTATGAACTGTATACGAAAATATATCGTCGTGAGAGCATCTGATGGCGAAATTTCTCTGAGAAAATTGCTGAAAACCAACAAAGTAGCTAAAACTTACGGCATGTTTTACCCTGATGTAAAATTTGATGTTTCACAGAATGTGATGGTGAAAGAGTGTTTGAGGGGTAACCTCAATTGTTTTGTATATTTAGTAAGCTTATAGTTTGAATTTGATCATACTAGCGTGTACAGGTAAATTTGTTTTATTGCAGAGGTGCAATGTGGCATTGAATGCTTGCCTGACACAGCAACATTAGTGCAGGTAATATAGGACATCCAAAATGGCTGAAATGATTCTGGTACTTAGAATTGGGATGAGGCATCAATCTCTTTGCTACGATTTTTTGGATATATTTACAGTATATAATTAATATAAATAACTTATTGTAGGCCAATATTGACTTGTATAATGAAAATAACATTTAAACAATATCTAAAAAAGGATAAAATATACAAAATACATAACAATGAAATATATAGTCAACGGATTTACTGAAGGGTCTTATAATTTCAAATTATGTCTTAAAGTTAAATAATTTTCAACATTTTAAGCAAATTCCAGACATGGTAGAGTCATTGTAGTTTTTAAAACATACATTAAATACATGTGCCCATATTACCTGCACATGCAGGCAATATGGGCACTTTGGTAATGACGTCAACATTTGAATATTGCAGGCAGGGGGGTTGGTGAAAATTGTTTTTCTTCACAATAAAAGTTAGAGAAGTAGTTATTGATTCATATAAACAAAAATTGGACTGTGTGTCATTTCGTAATTTTATGCAAATTAGGCGAATGAGCTTAGGGTGCCCATATGACCTGCATGTACCCTATTCATGTAATAATTGTTAGATCACGCCGTGCAATAGGCCTACACATGCGCGCACTGTGTATGTATGGGTTTTCCACATAAATGGGGCAAAAGCATCGTTTATCCCTATATTGCAGTCGTAAATTTATAGCGTTATATCTTTTTATTGGAAAAGGGTATTACTTTTTCTTTTTCACATACTCTTGTCCATACATTGGGGCACATTTCTGAAAAGTTTCGCGCTTCAGGTCTTGACATGATTATTACACGAGGAAAAACAATAAATAGATAAAAATTTTGAAAAAAATGAGAAAAATCAAGTTAAATGCTCAAAATTTTACCATTGCTGAATGTAATTCTTATTGAAAATAGTACCAAATTGTAGGAAATGTTATTATCTTTAATTTGATACCAAACTCAATGTATTTAAAACTTTGCTTCAACCATTTTTGTTCAGAAGGATAATTTGTGTAAAAGGGGCGGCTATTTTGGACGCCCCCACCTGTAGGGACCCTCCTGCAGCTGATCTGAAGAGTAGTCCGCCCTAGCGATGTTGGTTAAGGTCCATACAACCATCTTAGATAAAGACTACTTTTTATATCTCGACATGTCAGGTCCACCCTACTTGCTCCCTGGGTATTTGCTTTTTAAACAAGCGCGTCTCCATGATTTGGCACCCCTCTAAATTTCAGATCGAATCGGCGCCCAAATGGCGCCCCAAAGTTTCAGTTAAATTTTGCGCCCCTTTTTTCTTTTGCCTATTGTCCCCCCCCCCCTCTTTTTCCTTCCTATTTTCCCCTCTTTTTTTCTCTTTTTTTCCCCTTTTTTCTTCTTTCTTTTCTTCTTTCCTTTTTTTTCTTCCCCTTTCTCCCCTCTTTTCGACGCCCCCCTGCGCGCCCGGGCCCCGAAACCCCCCCCCCAGAATATGTGCGTGCCAAATGCATGATCGATGAACAACCCAAGTAATGCCTTACCTCTACTTTATGGTTGATGAGCTTTTGGATTGCGATGGCCCTACAAAAAGCATGTTACGCCCCCCCCCCCCCTTATCGCTCGACCAATGTGAATTTTAAGGGCTTTAAATGTTTTTTTTCATGAAGGCTTAATTAAATCCCCCGAAGGTATTTAACTTTCAAAGGGGTTTCAGATAAGTGTTTCTATGAAATCCTTTAAAATCATTTAAGGCGTAGGCCTATGTTTGCCTGGAGGGGGGGGGGGCGCATTTAAAAAAAAAGTAACCAGGGGCACCAAAATCACGTCTGGCCCCCAGAATGCGAAATCATGGATACGCGCCAGTTTAAAAGGCATAACAGAAATAAATACCAAGGGAGAGAGGCCCAAAGGCCCCAAATCAAGGAACTTAATTGGCAAAAAACACATTTTTTATAACTCTGTTAAACTCATATGTTTTTTTTTATTTTATTCGTTTGATGTGAATTATCTGTACCGTCTTGTTTATTGTTTACTCAAATTAACTATGTCCAATAAATAGGCTTATTGTTCATCTCACTATTATATAATGTAGGCCTACTGTTCATGTGTTTGGATAATCATCTGCAGGGCCTTTATGTATATTATAAGTGCACTGTCTACTCACTGGAAAGGCAACCTTTAGCAAAGTAAAACCCAACAAACGTATCTGTGACTGCAATCACCATAGAAGCCATTTTCCATGCGCCAAATAACAACCGATGTATTGCACAAGCACAATTTCATTATTTGATTAAAAACAAGATTATGATATTAACATCTGCCGCCCCAAAAATTGGTCCCGTCTTCATGACCCCCCCCCCATCCCCTCCCCAATCACAACAGATTGGTCGAGAAGTCCATTCCTATTCACCTTAATGAAAACTTGCATATTGCATATGGGTATTACACGACTGTATGTATGGGTTTTCCACATAAATTGGGCAAAAACGTCGTTTTCCTTATATTGCAGTCGTAACTTTATGGCGTTATATCTTTTTATTGGAAAAGGATATTACTTTTTATTTTTCACATACTCTTGTTCATACCTTGGGGCACATTTCTGAAAAGTTTTGCGGTTCAGGTCTTGACATGATTATTACACGAGGAAAAACAATGAATAGATAAAAATTAAATTTTTGAAAAAAATGAGAAAAATCAAGTTTAATGCTCAAAATTTTACCTTTGCTGAATATAATTCTTATTGAAAATAGAACTAAATTGTAGATAATTTTATTATCTTTAATTTGATACCAAACTCACTGTATTGGAAACTTTGCTTTAACCATTTTTGTTCAGAATACTAATTTTTGTAAAAGGGGCGGCTATTTTGGACGCCCCCACCTGTAGGGACCCTCCTGCAGCTGATCTGAAGAGTAGTCCGCCCTAGCGATGTTGGTTAGGGAACATACAACCATCCTAGATAGGACTACTTTTTATATCTCGACATGTCAGGTCCACCCTACTTGCTCCCTGGGTATTTGCTTTTTAAACAAGTGCGTATCCATGATTTGGCGCCCCTCTAAATTTCAGATCGAATCGGCGCCCAAATGGCGCCCCAAAGTTTAATGGTTAGAATTTTGCGCCCCTTTTTCTTTTGCCTATTGCCCCCCCCCTCTTTTTCCTTTTTTTTTTCCTTCCCATTTTCCTCTTTCTTTTTTTTCCCCCCTTTTTTTCTTTCTTTTCTTCTTTCCTTTTCTTTCCTCCCCTTTTCCCCCTCTTTTGGACGCCCCCTGCGCGCCGGCCCGAAAGCCCCCAAGAATACGCGCGTGTTAAGATGCATGATCGATGACAACCCAAGTAATGCCTTACCCTACCTCTATGGGGTGATGAGCTTTTGGATTGCCGATGGCCCATAAAAAGCATGTCTACCCCCCTCCTTATCGCTCGACCAACGTGAATTTAAAGGGCTTTAAATGTTTTGTTTTCATGTAGGCTTAATTAAATCCCCCAAAAGTATTTAACTTTCAAATTGGTTTCAGATAAATGCTTCTCTGAAATCCTTCAAAATGCATTTAAGGCGTGGGCCTATGTTTGCCTAGAGAGGGGGTGCCATTTTTAAAAAAATAACCAGGGGCACCAAAATCACGTCTGGCCCCCAGGGTGTGAAATCATGGATACGCGCCTGTTTAAAAGGCATAACAGAAATAAATACCAAGGGAGAGAGGCCCAAAGGCCCCAATCAAGGAACTTTTTTTGTTTTTTTTGTTACGGGGGCTCGACCCCCCCCCTAAATCGCTTGGTAAACGTGAAGTGTACAAAATTTTGCTCGCACGGTCTGGCGTGACGTAGGGGAAAAAAATATCTGGTCTACCCCCCCCCCCCCCCCCCCCCCTCCCCCAGGTCTGCAGTAGCGGATAAGGGAGGGGGCGCAAGGGACGCACATTCCGCAAAGCCGCTCATTAGCTGCATAATATGCTGAATACAGTCATAATGAATTTAGAGCGTTACATTGCTCGGTATACGAGTATCCTCTCTTCCCTTACGATGTCTCTGTTCGCAAAAGGATAAAACGGAAAAAGGAAACGAATTCATTATTTCGTTTCCTTTTATCAGAACGAAAACGGAAAAACGAAAAACGAAATATTAAACGAGTTCAGAGTGTTTGATTTTCTTATTTTCAACAACAAGATAGAAAAACGAATATTAAAAGACTGTAAAACGAAAAAACGGTTCGTTTTTTCAATTTTCTGATTTTACATATTTCGTTTTTCTGTTTTTCTGTTATTTTTCAGCAAATCAGAAACAGTTTTTGCTCAATATTCCGTTTTTGCTTTTTTCGTTTTCAAAACAGAAAAACGAATTATCTGATAGTACCTTGATTATGTAGCACGTAGTAAGCTATCTTGTATACATGATTGACTGCATTCAAATATCACACTCGCAGGCAAAAACTGCAAATTTTATTATTTTGAGGCCCTACAACGGTAAAAATGAATAATAATAAAAAAAAAAAAAAGTAGTAATGGGCAAGTCCAAGATCACGTGCCAAGATAATGTCCCCTAAGAAGACAAAATTGTTTCTTTTATAAAGGAATTTTTGGTGGGATAACAAATGTAAAAACCTTAGAATTTCACTTTAAAAAAATTGTTGATATGCAAATTTGGGGCATCTAATTTGCATAGTTAGTAACCAGAGCGTTACATATGGGCATTTATAAAAATTGATAAAAAATCAAAACAAAATTGGCAAGATTCAATCATGCGTGGGACATGGACCCCGGCCCTTATCATTTTTTTTTTTCATGTGAATGTAGAATTTTTCTTTTTAGAGTGCTCCAAAAAGTAATATATACACATTTCCTGGAGTTTATAAAGTTTGCTTTTTCATGATACTTGGTCCATGAAAAGAATTACTTTAGTAAAGCTAAAAAGTTGGTAATAATGGAGAAATATGGAAAAGATAAAAACAAAAGAATACATTTACAAATTCACAAAACAATGAAAGACATAAGTATGAATAGTGGAAATTGCCAATATCTTTTGAAATCCTAATATTGAATATGTTTCAATACAGCATTTTAAAAGAAAGAAAAATCTTTTGCTACATGTATTTCCATATTTGAAAAAAAATTAATTTTAACATTATGGATCAAATTGTGTGCAATTATGTCCCATACGTAACACGTCCTCTCCGACTTTAACAAAGGCTTACAAAAATAGTGTCAATCCTTATGACACCAGACTTTACAGAAGTAATCTACAGTGTTGGACATTTCATTACACTAAACTTCAATACATCAGTGGAAATACTTTCAGAGTTTTGGAGTTGAAAATTTGTCTTAAAAAAATAGAATTCTTCTGGTCCCAAACGTAACGCCCTACAATTAATGTTATTGCATAAAAGGTCAAAGGTCATATGTCTTCATCTCCCACCAGTGTATTACTCTCTTGGATATCTTGAGGATGATAAAAAATAGTGCCCTTAACCTCCACAAACGTTTTACAGAGGGTAAAAGGCTCTGAAATGTCCCATATGTTGTACAAAACATGCATGTTAGCTTGCACTTGCCCTGTTTAATTTTTGCATGAGAAAATGAGTGTCCTGCGTGAGATCT
Source organism: Paracentrotus lividus (assembly GCA_940671915.1). Taxonomy (NCBI): domain Eukaryota; kingdom Metazoa; phylum Echinodermata; class Echinoidea; order Camarodonta; family Echinidae; genus Paracentrotus; species Paracentrotus lividus. Next base: position 93,224 of record CALNVZ010000711.1, read on the forward strand.
TCCCTAAACGCGTGAGACTTGGTAGCTCTGCTCCCGATTTTATGCCGAAAAAAAAAATGTATGGGAATGCATTCAGAACATCTTCACACTAAGTTTGCCACAGTCCCAACAAGTTGGCTTTGCTGCTCGCATGTCCACGGGCAGATCCTGGGGGACTTTGCTTAGAACTTAGACCAATGTTTTAAAATTATTGACATTTTTTTTATGGTGTGACATAATAATGCGTCGCTGCGATACCAGTTGTGGTTAATTACACTCATACAAAGTAGTCTATTGACGTAGTAGTGAAAGGGTGCCAGGTAAAAATGGCAGAGGCAAAAATGGCAGAGGCAAAAATGGCAGAGGCAAAAATGGCAGAGGTAAAAATGGCAGAAGCATAAAAATGGGGACGAGGTAAATGGCAAGGTTAAATAGCAAGGATAAAATGGCCAGGGGCAAAAAATGGCAGAGGTACTAAAATGGCCAGAGGACAAAGGCAGAGGCAAAAATGGCAAAAATGGAGGTAAACAGACAGGAGTGCAAAATGAGTAGAAGGTTAAAATGGCAGTAAAAAGGATGGTTGAAAGACGTAGGCAATGCAGAGGTAAAAAAGCAGAGGCAAAAATGCGGTAACAGCAGAGGCTAAATAAGGTAAAAATGGGCAAATGTGAGGTAAAAATGCGCAAAATGGAATACAGAGGTAAATAAACGTATAGCGGAAGAGTAAAAATGACTGAAGTAAATGGAATGTTTTAGCAATTCAATTGTCATATTCCGCAAAGCACAATGGATACTACAATGTGTGCAAAATTCCTATAAAGGAAGGGGTAAAAGCATTTTAGAAAAAACATAATGAGAAGGGATATTTCACAAAACTGCAATGGACTGCCTGGAGGGGTCCTTATCCTTTAGAATTGACTGACTATCCATTTTGTTACTATCGCTCTATGAGATGCTATGTTATATAGGCCGAAGATGAACGCTCGATTGTTATATCTTATATTTTACACAATTTATTGCTTTTAACTGGCATGTATAATCATCAATTTGGGTAATTTATCTTTATAATAATTATGAATGTAAAGTAAAAAAGAATTACTTTCGTTAAAATGTCTGTTGTTTCATCTCTATTTTTAATTTGCCTTATGATCCATGCGCCATCACCAAGTTGACATATGACATTTCACATCGCACTATGACGACGGTGACACTGTCTACTGAAATATAGGTATAGGACATACTAGGAAAGAATATTATGTTCCCAAAAGTTTACAATAATGATGCGTTGATGTAGATTAAGGCGATATATTAATGGTTTGGGCGTTTCAATTTATTCTCTTTTTGCCTGCGTATAAACTCATATTGCAAACTCATGTCCATCAAAGTCAATTGTGAATCAACCAAGTTATTAATTGATATTTTTGGAGGTTCATAAATGCATAACCATTAAGTTATCATGGTACCTAAGAAAAAAAAATAACGAGTGTTCGAAGCCGGCGAGCGAAAATTATACTTTAAGTATAGAGACCAAGAAAGGCGAGGACGTTTAAATCAATTTTGCCTATTTATTGAAAGACCATCATCGGCCACATTAAGCGACTACACCTAGCTTTTGGTCAATTGGTGCGCTCCTACCACCCTTCGACCATTTTCTCCTCTTTTCGGTGCCCCATCTGGCGCCCCTACCCTTTTCTACCTCTTTCTCCTCTTTTCGGCGGCCCCTGTGCACGTAACTGGGAGGGGGGGGCGGGAGGGCGCCGTGCCCTCGCAATACGCGCATGATTAACCAATATTATGAACCTCAATTGAGTATTTTTTTATTTATTTTTTTTACAAATTTTACCTGGTATCAACTAATACAATATAGGCATGTAATGAAAATGAAATAACACAAATTATATAGGCCTATAATCAGCTCATTTAATGTGTGTTACTAACAAGAGTCCTGACAAGGTATCAATATGAAAAGAGTCATAATACTCCTCTTCCTCCTCCTAGTCATATTATTTCTATACTGATATCGACTAGAAAGGCGCAATCTTTGTCGATTGTCGTATCATGAAATGGATTTATATTCGTGAGATAAATGTCGACTTCTAAAAGTTAAATCGAAGTTTAAATTCAATATGAGATTATACTCAGTTTCAATTTTGGAAACGGTTCTGAAAGTGGCGAGGCCGACATGCAATGAAAACACACAATGAGGTGGTTATTTTTACGTTTTTGTACGCCGCGGCCCCTGTCCGATCATTAAACCGCAAATGCAACCTCTGCCATTTTTACCTCTGCCATTTTTGCCTCCGCCATTTTTACCTCTGCCATTTTTACCTCTGCCATATTTACCTATGCCATTTTTACCTCTGCCATTTTTACCTCCGCCATTTTTACCTCTGCCATTCTTACCTCTGCCATTTTTACCTCTGCCATTTTTACCTCCGCCATTTTTACCTCTTCCATTTTTACCTCTGCCATTTTTACCTCCGCCATTTTTACCTCTGCCATTTTTACCTCCGCCATTTTTACCTCCGCCATTTTTACCTCTGTCATTTTTACACCGAACCAGTGAAAGTGGGACTAAGTACTGTATGGGTGGCAGGTTTTGCATCTTGTTCCATTGGTTTTTTTTCCCCCATGATTTTTCAACTTTTTACAAAAGATATTTATTCTAAACTGAAGCCTATACATGTATTTATCATACTAGAATAGGTTTTTCAAAAGCTTTGCAGCTACATGTAGCATGGTAGGCCCCAAATGACAAATGTTGTATGTACATGTGGGTAACTTTACGTAAATTCGTTTTGCCAAAATTAAAACTGATTGCCTAGATGGCTATTTGTGCTTCAGCTCTGGCATCGGAGACCTACATGGAGCTAGGCTCAGCATTAGCATGCAACCAGATTTGACCCTCAGGCAACTAAATTTGGAAGACATCATCCAACCAGTCGCCTGAACTGGGCAACCACATTTTTTTTTCCTGGACCAATGTAAGGACCAGCATGACAGGATTATATGTGAAGACCTAACGTCACCTACCATATGGTCGCCACCAGTTTTTTAGATATTGATAAAACACCCGATTTTGTAATTGGTACAGTAGAGTACTGTACTAAGTTACTGAAATGAGCCCAGTAGATACTGTGTTAGATGCTGTAATCTGTCATCTGGGATGCCAAATTACTACAGTAATTCACTGAACACTATTGACATCTCGGATGACAGAATAACACAGTAGTCTACTGAGTATAGCCCTGCATTTTGTCATCATCCGCGCCATAGGCCTACTTGTAACTGTTAGTTTGTTATTCAGACACCGTTCGAATTATTTTCCTATTGACGTTAAAGAGGCTTGGATATAATTGACAAATGACGAACCTTGATACTTTCAGTAAGAATTATTTATTTTATTTTGAAATCTTTGAATCTTGGTCTTTACAGGGGAACTATATTCTTACCAATGTTTAAATTTGTTTGCTTTGTAAGACTACAATTCGTTATGTGTTGTTTTGAAGTCGCAGACGTTTTTCTTTCAGTGGATTTGGAAAGTATTTTATTACAGCTCTGTAAAATTGAGACAATCAAAAGTGTTGTTTCTTTGTAATTATTTGTCACCATAATAAATAGGGTCTATATATAAAAAAATATATATTTTCTGTACATATTTCATTTCATGTGATTTTTTTGTTCATTTGGTGTTGATAGTTGTAGTTGTTGTTGTTGACGGTTCAGTTATGATAAAACTAAGGATATGGAATTATTCAATTTATCCTTTTTGTTTCATTTTTGTGCATAAAATATTATATAATCAATATCTTTATATTTTTATATAAATAAATGATTTTAAATTTGATGTCATTGTTGTTGTTGATGTTGTTTTTAATACTAGTATTTTTCTTTGAACGGCAAGAGAGAGAGATCAATAGAGATCGAGGGAGAGAGAGGAAAGGATCAGGAGAGAGAAAGAAAGACGAAGAGAGCGCTATATTATGATGACCTTTATTCAACTTGTTTTTAGTTAATTTTAAAATAAAATAGGCACAAATAAGGCCTACTAAGTTAGTAATCAGGTTTTCGATATCGTGTTCTGATAAAAAGGCTAGGGAGATCGAGTTCTGATATATCGATCAACGCGTAGGCCCGGTTGACCATGGCCGTTGATATACCATGGACTGGTGCTCAGGCACATGCGCACGCCGCACATAAATGCTCTTGAAGCCACTACCTGCCGCCATTACCACCCCCCCCCCCCCTGTTCAGAGTTCTTTTTTTTTTTTATTTTTCTTACCAGCTAGTGTCAAGCGGGAAAAAACTGTTTTTTTTTTTTTTCTTAGTAATATTTGTCCCCTCCTTCTTCTCCATTTTTTTTTTCCAACACACGCTGGCCTTGTGATAAGCGGTGGCGGAGGAGGAGGGGGGGGGGGTAGTCTTATTTAAATTTTTTAAAAGCCTTTTACCATCCAGAAGGTCCGTTTCGCCATCCTTTTCTCTCTCTCTCCCCCCTCTTTGGGCGGAGGGGGAAGGGGGGTGGCACGCCCGGCCCCTGGATTCGCGCCTGTACAGTGATTTGTTCATTTTCAACCACACCCTATCCAATTTACTTATTAGGTCTATTAGGATGTTTAATCTGTCACATTTTCACAGATTCATTTTCTACGCCCACTCCCCTCTCTAGTTGTTATTTAAATAAAGTAAATTAAAAAAGAGAAAAAAGAGTGGTGTGATTTCAAAATCATGCAATCGCAAGATGTGTTTTATTTCTTTTGGCTCATCATCATCAAGGTTGGGGAATTATGAACTTTTATGGTACAGCTCCCCTCTACAATTTGAAAACCACTCATTGACTGTAGGCGCCTACGTGAAATCGAAATATTTTGTCAGCACCACCCCCCCCCCTTATTGGGCCCGGCGCTCACTTTATTTTATAAACCCTGCATGGACCCACTGTTTATAAAAAAAAATAAAAAAAAATAGGCCTATATTACCATCCCCTAGGCCTATAGCCTAGGATCTTAACATACATCCCATTCTGAATTCCATTTGGCATTCTTCTCTTCAACATTCTAACAAGACATAATTTTTTTATTATTGGTACTAGGCCCTATAATTATTTTTTTCTTCTTTTATTTATTTATTTTTTTTTATTTATTTGTGTGTGTGTGTGTGTGTGTGTGTGTGTCAATAACTCTGCCTAGGCCTACATCTAGCTATTTTACCATAGAAATGTAAGTTAAAATGCTGCCGTGTGTACCGGTAGATCTAGTTCTAGATTTTATTTATTTTTATTTATTTTATTTTATTTTTTTTTAATCCACGCTACGATACCGGTATGTGCACGTGATCGATCCAGCCAGATATGATCCATCTAACTCAGCTCTAATAATAATAATAATAATAACGCATTTGTATAGCGCCATCTGTCTAGTTGAACTATTCCGAGGCGCATTGTAAAACAAGATGAAAGTGTTGAACAACATACATCATACATGTAGTTACAAACATATTCTCTTAATAAAAACAGATAAGAGGGACAGCCTGTGAGGCGCACACTCCAAATATGTAATGTCAAAGTCAAAGAGGAAAGGATTGTCAATGCCAAACACACAGACAGTAAACAACAATTATATATTTTGATAATTATATAAGGAACTACTATTTACAATATAATACAACATTAATATTCAAGTTAGTATGCCTTCAAAAAAAGAAATGTTTTGAGATTAGATTTGAACGTTTCTAATGTCTCCAAAGAACGAATCTGTGTTGGTAATGCATTCCATAAAGCTGGAGCAGCTGAAGAAAATGACCGATCTCCGTACATTGATACATTTCTTTTTGTAACAAGTAAGTTTTTTCCTGAGGAGCGTAGATTACGACTAGGGACATATTCTGTAAGAAGATTGAATATATATGCAGGCGCACAGCCATGCATTGCCTTCCAAGTAAAAAGCAGAATTTTGTATTCAATACGTTCCTTTACTGGTAGCCAATGTAGCCCTTTCAAGACAGGGGAAATATGATCCCTTTTGCGGGTTCTTGACAAAACCCGAGCAGCAGAGTTTTGTGCACGCTGTAGTTTAGCTAATTGAAATGATGGCATAATATATAACAGAGAATTGCAGTAGTCAAGGCGTGAAATTACAAAAGAATGAATAATGATGGCAAGAGTTTTATTTGACAAAATCTTTCGAATTTTGCAAATGTTTCGTAATTGAAAATACATGGCCTGACATTTCTTTAGTACAAATTCATTCATTGTCATGTGACTATCGAATAACACTCCAAGATTACGTGCAGAGGATAAAACATCTGAGTTACCAACACGAATAGTATCAAACGATAAGTCCACCTTCTGGTGTTTAGATGAAAGAATTAAGAATTCACTCTTAGCATCATTGAGCTTAAGCTTGTTCCTGTTCATCCAGGCTTTGATATCAACAACACACTTTTCTAATTTCTGACGCTTGTTATTTGCATCATCCTGATCTGACGGATTGAATGGAATGAAAAGTTGAGTATCATCAGCATAAAGATGGACATGTACATTATGAGCTCGTGCAATATCAGCAATTGGTTTAGAATAAATGCTGAAAAGAGACGGGCCTAAAACTGAACCTTGAGGAACACCATATGAGAGGCGAATCCCTGGAGACACACATTCGCCAATCTTCACTGACTGCGAACGATCACTCATATAAGATTTGAACCAGACCAGTGCACGGTCTCTAATGTTAACATCTGAAAGGCGTAGTTGTAAGATGTCTTGGTCAATGGTGTCAAACGCTGACGACAGATCGAGAAGAATCATAAATACAGCTTGTTTATTATCTAGCACTTGCATGATATCGTTATGAACGTTGACCAAAGCCGTCTCCGTCCCATGATATTTTTTGTATGCTGACTGGTGGGGCTCATGAAAGCCATGATCATCAAGATATTCATGGAGGCGTGAAGAGACGACCCTTTCCAAAACTTTGGAAAGAAACTTAAGATTAGATATAGGGCGGTAGTTCTTCAAGTTCTCAATATCCACATTTGGCTTTTTCAACAATGGGCGAACAATGGCACTTTTGAAGGTATCAGGAAACACACCCAGTCGAAGAGATTCATTTATGATTCTAGTAATACATGGCAGTAGACATTTAACATGTTTTTTCAGGATCCAGGTTGGCAAATCTATAACGTTAATCATCATGATCATGCCAGTTGTTTATCGACGTGACCTGTTGGGATAAGAATTTCCCCTATCTTTTCTCCACCACATTCATTATTACATTTTTATTTGAACGAGCCCTGCATTCTGCAAAGACAGTCTAAGGAGGAATTCGAATCCACTTCAATCAGCAACTTCGAGCTGCAGAGTGCAGTGCAAATACATCGCACCATGCAGAATAGCCCCGGGACGAACGCCCGCTGGGAAGCTGCCACAAATACATGTACCGGTACGGGCTGCCGTTACTGCGGCAGCTTGTACACGAAGTGTGGCAGCGTCCCGGGGCTTGGGCTGCCGCAGTAAGAATAGATGCAGAACACATTAACTATAATGGTAAGTACATGTAACTTAGACTAGATAGATAGATCTGTATCTGTATCTGCATCGTTGGGTCAGCAAAATGTCAGGTCCTGACACATCACGCTAAATATTTATTGATCCTTCTTTCACTTTTTCTTTTCTTTTAGGACAAGATTATAGGATTAACACACGCCCGAGCCGCAGGCGAGTGTGCAGCAGCGCCCCATCCGAAGCATCGAGCGATCACTGCATTTACGTTTAATTGCACAATACAGGGAAGTGTGTTAACGCTTTTATAAAATTGCGACATTCTGCTAGCTCTAGTAAATGTTGAGTTACTTACCAAACAAATTGGAGTTTTTGGTAAGTAGCTCAAGATCAACATCACGATCATCATCCAAGAAAGTAAACAAGACACGGAAAAGACCCGGATGTATGTGTTATCACTTTTTTTGCGCCGCAAAATGCACACCGGTGCTTTGCATCGAAAATTCAGCATGCACACGTGACGCGTTTTGACCAACCACGATGCGTAAAATCACAGAGCTATTTTATAAATCAGTTTATCACATAGATAGTGACATAGGTCTACTATTACTAGGGCCTAGACTAGTAGATCTAGGCCTAATATGTAAACTTCGTGATCAGGTTTACACACTCATGTCATATTAAGACTGTCAATACAAAGTATTGACCTTGAAATCTAGTAGTGAAAGTGGGACTACATTTGTAAGGGTGGCGGTGGCAGGTTTTGCATCTTGGTATGGTCCATTTGGTTTTCCCAATGATTTTTCTACTTTTTGCAAAAGATATTGATTCTAAATTGAATCCCTCCTGTATTTCCATTTCGATTCCTATTTATATTCATCATAGAATAAGTTTATAATGAATTTGATTCCACTATCATGAAAATAGAAAATAAAGAACACTCCTGATTTTTCGCCGACTTTTGCAAAAGTGGTTTGGAACGCATTCAGTCTCCACACAAAATTTTTGCCACAGTCCCGACATAGCTTTGCTGCTAGCGTGGGTTTGCTAGTAGGCTAGATCTAACTACATGTAAGTATGCAAGGAATATGAAGTTCAGTTCTTGTAAACAGGTAAGAAAGACGAGGAGAACCTGGTGAAAAGCAAAGTTAGTAGGGGTTACGGTCCCCTCTTCAACTTCAATTTGCAGTGATGCATTTATAATAGACCCTATTGATTTAATTATGGTGTAATATGAGTACACATATTCAAAACTTGCTACACCGTATGTAGGATAATCCAAAAATGTTTTGGCATATTTTAAACAGAAAGGCTATGTACAATAGAGGAACAGGAATTCTTGAGACATCACAAGAAAAGAAAGAAAAGGGGGACAAATAGAAAAGAGAAAGAGTACAGCACAACAATGAACATAACGACAAGAATCCTTCGTACTAGTTAGTCCTATAGTTTTACTTTATGTAAATTGTAAGTTGAGTCTGAGTTTAAATTAGTATAGGCACTGCTCAACACTATTTATAGTAGTTGCCCTAGGCTACCGGGCAACATCTTAACCCGTTGACGACGGAATTGTTTGGCCTGATGTCATTACCCCGAGACGAAATTAAAAATGAGACGACCCTGTCCGCGCGTGCGGGCTCTGGTTAAATCGCTCATGCGTAGCCTGATCGCCCACTGAAGCTTGATTTTTTTTAAATATATATATATATATATATATATATCATGTTTTTGGTGTTTTTAGTTCTCAATTGCCCCTTATCCATACATGATTGAATATTCTACATTCCCATGTCAAACTTGACATTACTACATAAAAAAGATAATAATATTGTGAACAAGAAAGGCATTCCTCCGGTTTGTAAACTGAGTATCTTGTCTTGGCCTGAAAGAAAATGTTTTACACCTTATTGAATCTGGAACAAGTTGAACAAAGGGTTGCTTTTTAAGTGTTATCCCTATTTAAAGATCTCTTATTGAATGTACTGAATTTTCTTATACCATGGCCTAAGATGAACCTATGTGTTTAGTTACTTTTGTTGCCGACTTAATTCTTGAACACACTCTCTCTTTACTCTTTTCTTTTCATTTCTTATGAACTTTAAACTAAGCCATATATCCTCTTCTGTTGAGGTACTAATTGGGGGTTAGATACTGTTAGTCATTTAGATTAGATATCGACCCGTTCTCTAATTTTAAAGAATAGTTTACTTCTCAGCTAAGCCACTGGAAGCGCTGGCTTATTACAGCCACCGATCGATACTTCTTTATATCTCCAGAAACATCTGGGTTTTTGTGTGCGCGCGCCCATGTTAGAAAATCGCTCACACCTTGTGCTGACCCATTGAATTTGCATGGGCTAACAATAAAAGTAGTACAAAGGAGGATCAGCGAAACCGAAAATGCTTAAATCGCTGACGGTCACTTATACAGTGTGTTCCTAAAAAAAGAGGACCGAAGTTCAAAAGTCAGTCATTCCAAAAGTATATGGTTTATTCTTGTGCTTTGTTACTAGTACGGATGTCCACTAAAATTTTAAGTTATTTTTAAGTTGTTTTTGCTAGGTTTATTTGATAGAGCATTTTAAAAGAACCATCTTTTGAGTACTCGTTTGAGATCACATTTCGGATGTTCCGTTTCAAGATGATGACCGCAATAGATTGTCCTCAGTTATTACCAATGATGTGCTAGACACTTTTACAATTCAGACTCAAAGCCAGAAAAATGCTAAAAAGCTTCAAGTTTTATTGGTTTTTTGTTCTATTGATTTATTAATACTCATATCATACAACTTTCTATGTTCGGTAATTCATATTTGAAATGAGATATGTAACACGAGATGAGTAGATTATTACAAAGATACAGTTTATGCAGCTAGAAACAAAACTGGATGGGTTTGACATGTATGTTACCGTTATGTGATCCTATATGCCGCGTCGGAAAATATACTCTCAATAGTGCATATGTTCAATAGTAAACCACCTTGCCAATGGGTCTGAATCTTGCGGTTGGTGTTGGTCAGTGCTCGTTTGTTAGACAGTCGTGTCTGGTAGAGTCATTTTATAAATAAATGGCCAGCTCTCGTAACAGTATTCTTTGTTTTCACTCTCAATACATTTTTCTGTTGCAATATAGTGAAATTATATAAATGTCTACTTCTCTATCTTGATTAATATCTTGATCATGAGTGACACATTTCGAGTTTCATAACACACATCACCAGATCGCATCACTTGAACGCTTGGTATTTATATTCTATTTATCAATTTTCCTACAGGAGAAGTTGATCTCTGCTGATGGTATTTTTAAGGATGAAACTGACAATTAGGGAAAAAATATGTGAATTACCATATCTGGTCCAATCGACAATTCGAAAGCTTTTTATTGAAAATTTTGCTGTTCTCTGCTGTTATTGGTTGGAGGCTATGTGGTCATTATCCAGTTTGCATGTAGAATGATTCATGGGTGCACTACATCCATTACAGTGAAGTGGCAACGTTTTTAGGGCTTGCTCTTTGTTTGGCATTCCCTCTTTACCCTGAATATATAAGTTAACTCATCGCTTTAATTTGAGACATTGCTGACGTCTAACAATTTGTAATGGGTCACATGAGTTAGGGTTCCTTTTGAAGGTAATAGACTTCTTACCTTAGTACCAAAACCCGTTTTTTCCAGTTTTGGTTTTTTGGTGGTACGTATAACAAAATTTTTGTTAGTTTTTGGTTTCATCGTTTTGGTTGGTTATTTTTTAGCACAAGTTGTCAGCTGAATATGCTCGATTTTCCAAAGGTACCACTGGCAATAGATGGGTTCACTATTATGGGGCCTGAGTCGTTACGTGTTGACGTGAGTGGTGGAGTCTCTGAGACTTCACATTGGGCTCGAATCGTGGCGGTACAATCCGAAACATTCATGTTGAAATTGTTCAATCCTGGTGTCGATTTCTCTTAATCGCTAGCAAGTTCCGCAAAGTTTTGAGCAGGTCGTGTATCTTCGTGCATATAGGGACGTCGCGGCCACCCACGAGACGTCACAGACGACTTTTTGCGTCTGAAAGAGTCTACTAATATTGAACAATTGACATTGTGTGGTTTTCTCGCGACTTCCTGGAGACTCAGGATCCGTCGCGGACCTCTCCGAGATCTCCAGAGACTTAATTAAGAACGCATCATCATTACCATGTGCGAAATCCACTTAGCAAAGAAGATGACATCATTGAAACTTGCTGAAAAGATCCATGACACCACTTAAGAAAGGTTTGTTTCATACCCGACAAACCACAAACTTGGAAAAAAACGGTTTTGTTACTCATCGCCTTCAAAAGACTCTAAGCTTGTGACCCATTACACTTTGGACGTCAGCAATGTCTCAATTAAAGCTGATGAGTTACTTAATATTTTAGTAAACTATTTATCACAAGAATAAACCATATACTTTTGGAATGACTGACCTTTGAACTTCGGTCCTCTTTTTTTAGGAACACACTGTATACACTGGTTGACGCAATTCTTACTTAGTGCCTGAGAAATATATCTATTTAAAAAGCATATTTATTAAAGATATGAAATAGTTATGACATGTTTTTCTCTAGAACATATCGCTCATTTCATAAATTAACTACTGCGTATAGGAAAAATTCCACAAAAGTAGTGCAAAAGGTGAATTTTAAGGGGTATTTGGTGATAAAGATGTGGTCATTAGGGAACCGAGTATACCCGGTTCCCGTCCATGAGTGTGTTAGACGGGACCCAGGTATACCCGGTTCCCGCTCTCAACGGGTTAATGTTTGATTTTTCTCGTAAGTGGTTGCCCGAATGGAAAATCTGGTTGCTCTTTGGAAAAAAGAAATAAATAAAAAAATCCAAATACAACAGTGAAGTTTTGATTTTTATGTCAAAAATGTTGCTTAGAATATGTTTTTTATAATGTAGACCTAGAGTCTAACCTATTTTAAAGGGGCTGAAAAAGATCTGGCAAATACTCATGCAATGAGTGGTCAGCAGCTTACGACACTGTCAATCATCGGATTCTAGCCAAGAAGCTCTTTGATCTGACCAAAGACCTGAAGTTCACAGAGCTCATCCAA
>CALNVZ010000711.1:107330-129255 GCA_940671915.1 Paracentrotus lividus
CTCCTAGTTGGGACGAGCCTCCAGAGCGATGAGAGGTGTAGCTTCAATTTCCCGCATGAGTCACACTGCGAGGCGATACAGAGGTCATCTGCGTATATGAGCTCCTAGTTTCTGGGATGGACTGGTTGGTACTTGGTGTAGATGTTGAAAGGAGAGGGGCGACACTCCCTTGGGGAAGGCCTTCTTCTGGTGCGCCATCTACTGTGCTCCCTTGAGATCTACGAGAAGCGCCTGTTGGATAGCATTGACAATACTTAATGGGTAGAGTCTAATTAGGATTCCCCTAAGAATCAATATAACATACAATGCATACTATGACCTTTTTAAAATGTAATCAGATATAATTACGAATCAAACAGAAGAATAGGAGAAAGGACTCGAGAAGAAGAAGTGGTCAGTGACCAAATGATGGGTCTATCGTAAGGTCGCCAGCCGGACATGACGTCATTATGACGTGTCCAATCTTTGACCCTGTGACCTCTCTGCTCCATTCTTCTGAAATGATAAAGTTATTTAACAAGCAGTGTATAAAAGTAATACATCATTCTGTATTATACACAATGTAGTTCTGTTTTATCCACCTGCTTTTCAAAATAGTTACAGTACACTACTGTACTAAGTTACTGAAAAAGGCACAGTAGGTACTGTGTGGATTCTGTCATCTGGCATCTGGGATGATAAGGTTGTACAGTGAGTAACTGTGTTAATGAAATAATCTAGGATGATAGAATAGTACACTGCTGCACCATCACATTTTGTCATCCGCCGCGCGCGCGCTATACAGCCCGGCTATAAACACCCGTACCATACCCACGTACGTACCGTGCGTACCGTACGTACGTAGCTAGCTAGCTGAGTTGATGTGCGAGGCCGGTCCCACTCCAGAATTTACAAAATTTACTACTAAATTGTCATCGATTTTGGCCGGAAAATCATGTTTTGGCACCTGTTTTTCAAAATAGTTACAGTACACTACTGTACTAAGTTACTGAAAAAGGCACAGTAGGTACTGTTGTGGATGCTGTCATCTCGCATCTGGGATGATAAAGTAGTACAGAGAGTAACTGTGTAAATAAAATAATCTAGGATGATAGATTAGTACACTACAGCGCCGTCAAATTTTGTCATCCGCCGCGGGCGCGCTATACAGCCCGGCTAGTATACCCGTACCGTATACCTACGTACGTACCGTGCGTACCGTACGTACGTACACTGAAAACCTAACCTCGTCCGTTAGTGGACGGACTAGCTTTAAAGCTAGTCAGTCAAGACGGACTAGTTTTAAAGCTAGTGTGTCATGTTAGTCTGTCGAGACGGACTAGCTTACAACTGAATCCAAATCTCTCAACTTGACGGACGAGCTTTAAAGCTAGTCCGTCACACTTGATGTTAGTCCGTCGATGCGACGGACGAGCTCTATAAAATTAGATAGGTAGCTTCAGTTTACCCATTAGAATGACCGACTAGGATTTGATACACATAGCTGAAATGTCGCTTACAATTGAAATGGCTGACTAGCTTTTGAAATACACACAGATGCAATGTCAATTATTATCTCCATTGTAAATTTAGAGCGGCATGTTTCCAAACATAATCAAGTGAATACATTATTCTCAAACAAAGGTTGTTTTGACCTGACAATCTTAAAGCTTACGATACATAAAATCAATCACGACAAGAATGCAATTCACGAGTAGGTTCAAACTATTGTTCTCCATTCTTTAATTACAGGCTTATTGAATACCTCATTACTATAGAACCCAAGAATCTGGTCTATTCTTATAGATTACTGGTGAATGCCCGGCTAAGCAACATCAGTGAATACAAGGTGAATAGCATCGAGTGAATAACATGCGCATTGCGAAAAGGACATCATCTATTATTTGTATTATCTGTATGTGAATTCTATTGAATGAGCAAACTGTAAGGAAGCAGTTCCGATATACCCCGTAAAACTGAAGATTTTGATGATAATGGCGATCTCCTTCATGTGATTGTGAGTACTCTTTTTGAATTCCTTATTTTTCAGTTCATCGATATCGTTGTTTTTTCACATGGATTAATACTATAATCACCAACGCGAAACAAATTCTGTCTTGCCAAATTAATTTATAAATTGCGTGTGTACATACGATAATAGCAACATTAAATAATGAATTCAATTCTAATTCTAAGAATTATATGTGCCACTATTTCTTTTAGATTACTATCTGAAAGAACAGAATATTGATTAGAGGCGCGATTGCGGGATTTCTGAGGTGGCTCTCAGAAAGATATGCGTAGAAAATGCAAAAAATAGGCAGGCCTACATTAAACAAGACAATGATGATGCAAGCCATTGGCGGGGAAGCCCGGGGACAGTGGGGACCGTTTCACCCTCGATTTTTAAGTGATCAGCTAGTGAAGCTAATAAAGAGGCAAAATGTACGTTGAATTTAATGCTAAATGCTATTTTAAGCCCCCCCCCCCCAGTCGTGACATCAAATCGACGCACTGAAGCAAGTGGAAGCAAGCATATAAAGTATAAATTCAAAATGCATATTATTAGCGTTATGGATTGCATCTAACTTGTTTGTTTGGCCGGGCTTCAGTGCAATTATATCATATTTGATTTTCCAAATTAAATCTCAACGTCGCATTATTTGATAATTGCCATAATGTTAACTAATAATTTATTGTGCCTCCTGTATTAATTCCTGTATTCTGATATCATCATAATAAAATGATTTAGGCTTGAATTCTTGCATTTTTGTGAAAAAAATTAATCGTATCTTTAAAATGTTTTCTCATATTTCAGATTTGACGTCTCTGGCAAGCTGATGAAGCCATATTAAGCTATTTCGTAATGCTAGTCGGTCAAGACAGAAGTAAGAACATCGCGACAGACAAGCGCGACTGACTAGTTTTCACACCTTGACGGACTAGCTGTAAAGCTAGTCCTGCTCAAAAGCTCGTCAGTCTGGGCATCACTACGACTAGCTTTTATGCTAGTCCATCAAACTAGTCGGTCAAAACGGACTAGCTTTAAAACTAGTCTGTCATGACCGACTAGCATTAAATCTAGTCCGTCGTGACCGACTAACTTGACGGACTAGCTTTCAAGCTAGTCCGTAGAGACGGACGAGGTTTAAAGCTAGTCCGTAATAACCAGATTGTGTTGAAGGAAAACTAGTCCGTCGTGACTGACTAGCTTTAAAGCTAGTCAGTCTGGGCATCACTACGACTAGCTTTAAAGCTAGTCGGTCTACCCGTTTAGGTTTTCAGTGTAGCTGAGTTGATGTGCGAGGTCCCATTCCAGAATTTACAGAATTGTCATCGATTTTGGCCGGAAAACCTTGATATTTGAGGTAGGAAATTATTTCGGTTTATTTGAAGATAAATTCATTGATCATATAATGTGGTTAGTATATTGAAAACGGTTTATTTGGTGTCAATTTAATGCATTTTTCGTCGAGAAATTCCCCGCGCATCGTTGGGGGTTCCAACGTGCTCAATCCCCCCGTAGCACTGGCTTCGTAATAGTAAGAAAGAGCCTCTGGTGCCATTCTCGGCCTAATTGGCCCACGTAACAAGTTAGAAATAGATTCTAGATCTACCTACAAGTTCGTTCTTACAGAACTAGAGAACAATGCATTTTGATTGTTGGGCGCTCTGATTAGCTATCGCGTGGTCATGGAGCTCAGCCTCCTAGTTGCGATGACTGAAG
The DNA here is from genome assembly GCA_940671915.1 of Paracentrotus lividus. Taxonomy (NCBI): domain Eukaryota; kingdom Metazoa; phylum Echinodermata; class Echinoidea; order Camarodonta; family Echinidae; genus Paracentrotus; species Paracentrotus lividus. Next base: position 111,037 of record CALNVZ010000711.1, read on the forward strand.
TGCGTTGACCGTAGGGCCTACCTGAACAATGCGATTCAGCTGTTCCCGATAAAGACCGCTTTTGTCTTGCGCGCTGTCAATCATAACCAAAGTGGACCCATTTTCGCAAGAAAAACTGCTAGACTCGACTTCAAAAAAGTTCAAGCGGAGACCCAATCTTTCAATACTTTTAATAATAAAGAAGAGAAATATCTAGATCTAGAACTGCAGCGAATCCACTGTCGGAGCTCGCTTAAAGGGATGCAGTAACATTGAATGATATTCAAATCACATTTATTCGATTTAGCTTATTTTGCCAACATAATTATAAACACTTAGGTCAGTCTGGTATCTCTTTAAAATTGCAAGCTAATTGCTTGCTTTACCTTCGAGATATCAATGATTTCATACTCAAAATTTATAAACCAACACCGGATGGTTTATAAAACCATGTGCTTTTCCACACACCCATTTCCTGTTGTAAATTCCCCCTTCTCTAGCGGCCTGGTTAGCTCTCAGCATGAGGGTACTGGTGTTCGGCTGTATGCTGGGCATTGTTTGTTACACTGTTTTAAGGTAGTAAATGACTTCCATTTGATCTGAAACTTTCAATAGTTTGTTTTTACTGTTGGAGCAATATAATTTTATTAATCTTGGTATAATTGCTCTTGTTTTTGAAAGCTACTTAATCCCTTTAAAAGTTGAAAAACGTATGAAGAAATGGGAACTTACCAAAAAAATAATGACGAATCTAAATTTTATCGTGACTATTTGTTCATTGGAAGGCACAATGGAAGTGTTTTTCGTATGCTAACGTGATCATTCGAGCGTCTTGCATAAATTAATTTAATTATGGAGTAAAAAATTCTACGTGTATCGTCTAAATATTAACCAAGGCAACAGGGCTTCGCCTTCGCCGCTTCGGCTTCCTCTACGGCGCTAACGTTAGATCTAGTCATTGGCTTTGCTAATGCTAGTTGTATTCCCCCGCCGGGTCGGGAGGGCATCGGCTTGAGAACCGTTGATGGTCCTCTATTTTCGCTCACTCTCATGCCAATGACAATGTAGATCTAACGTTAGATTAACTAGAGTCCATACACGTGCTGTACTTTCACTAAACCGACCAGCCCCCATCGCAAAGCGACGGGAACTGACGAGTCAGTAGATTTCTAGACATATTTGGTGAAGTTTTGAAAATATCTATGGTCGTGTGTTATGAACTCGCCACCCAAACAGGGTGGTGCTGTTACGCTTTTTGCTATTTTTCAGCATTAATTTGTCAATATTTTCCAAAGTAAGAAAGTCTATGTAACAAATTTGATTTCATTTTGAAGCTATGTTGTGCTAGCTCTCTGTGAAGTTTTATTGTTCTAGGTAACATTCTGGTGGAGTTACAATGGTTTAAGTTTGGGACAGTAGGGGCGGCGCCGCCGTAAGCGGCGCCAACTGTACAAAGTCAATGGAAAATTTTACATTTTGTGGTTGATTTGGGGAAAACTTGAATTTCTCTGCCAAATTTTAGCTTATGACTGTGAATGTGGTAGCAACTTAAGCTTATAAACTGCTTTATACCATGAAATCACTGAAAAATAGGTTTAATGTTACAATAATACCCAGGAAGACTCAACAATCGTTATTTGACCTAAAAAAGGCAATGCGTCTTGTACAAAGTCATTAGGAATTAGAGATATTGTAGTACCGTTGGGAAAACTGCAATATCTTTGCCAGATTTTAGCCTATGATTGTGAATTTACCACCAAATTGAAGCTTTTTTTACTAGCCTATAATATCACTTTAACAATATGTTTAATGGTGCAACAGTACTTGGCAGGACCCAACCCCCTCATGAATTTGAAAAAAGCTATATTTTCAGGGCTGAATTTCAGATCGTTATATTTTTCATTCTAAAATTGTAAACCATAATGAATTATACCTCGTTTGAAAGGTCTTATTATTCTCTACCAGAATATAATAATATTATCAATATTTGGGTGATTATAGATGACTTGACGATAAAAACAATGAAAAATTAAAATCTAAATGTCCTGAATTTTTTCCTAATAACTTTTTTATCTTGCACCTGGTTTAATTTTTCAATGCAGATTTATATTGTTTGAGGAATTTCCTTTCAGAAAATGTTTAGTTTTGATATATTAGGATGTATACTTTTCGAGATATAGGTCTTTGAAGTGAAAAAGTGCCATTTGTAGTGAAATTGGCATGTAACGCAAAAGGCGGCGAACTTATAACATATGGCCCTATAGTATACATGACCACAAATTTCGTAGTCAAAAATACTTTATTTGAATTCATACATTGAATCAAATCTTTGAATTTTTTCCTCGAATTGGTGACACAGATCTGCAAATGTTTCACATGAAGTAATCAACAAATAATGAAGAAAAATACACGAAAATTGAGTCCATCCATGCATATTTCTCTGTGCGTGCGCTATCTTCATCACAGAGTTAAATACGTCTTTGCACAGTAAAATGACGTCATAGAAAATGGCAGCGATGACACCAACAATATGAGAAGAGACAAGGCCAACGGAAAATTCATTTTGGTATAAAGTCAAAAAGCTCTTTTTATATAATTCAGTTTTATAACGGCCGTATCTTGAAATATCATACATGCCGTTGAATTACATTTTAACATTAGATTCATCATATTGACCAGTATAATCACCTGATCACTCATCATCGCTGGTTATTTGACTGTAAATGGGGGTGGTAGAAGTACAGCCTAATTGGATAGCGTACGCACTGAGAAATGTACGTGAATGGACTCAATTTTCCTGTATTTTTCTTCATTATTAGTTGATTAGGCCTACTTCATGTGAAACATTTGCAGATGTCACCAATTCAAGGAAAACTTCAAAGATTTGAATCAATGTGAGTATGAATTCAAATAAGGTATTTTTAATAATAATAATAGTTACATTTATATAGCGCTTAATACATATATCCAACCATTGGGTTTCTAAGGTTATCAGTGTTAACTAATATACAATACATCCGGGCTTAGCCTTAGCGCTACCCCTCAAAGTGGCTAGTCTCCACCAGCAATTTCAAATGTAGATTGCTTCGTCTATCCGGGTATGGAGCACTGTGGAAACATCCATAACCTCTGTCCTTGCGTCATTGTTCGACGGGACACGCATATGCGTTTAAAGACTCTTTTATTCTATCATCGGGGACGGAGAACAGTACCCTTACCTTAACCAGAGACCCTGGAGAATGTACTCATGTCCCCGAGCTCAAACAGTGCGGCAGCCCATCCTCGGAAAACTAGTCCAACTTTACAAATTCATGATTCTATGCCAAAATCTTTCTCAACTCCCTGTACGGACGTAGCCTTAAAGACTAGTAGTACCGAGTCTCACAATTGATGATTAAGATCCGTCGAATGACGAACGTAATGCAACCCATAACTAGATTCTTAAATTAAGAAGTAAATCAATATAATAACTATAGATTATGTGACCATTGAAGTCTGTCAGACCTCAGATATTACACGTTAGCCCAGTATATAGAGAGAAGACCGGAGCGGTATGGGATTTGATGACACAGGTAGACTGCAAAATAGGTCCTGACTTTACAATCTCTGAAATTGTACTGTAACTAAGCTTGAAAATTACACACAGATGCAATGTCAAATTATTATCTCACTATTGCCCTAAATGTATAATCCCTATGTACCTAGCAAACCGTGACATGTAATCAACAACAATTTTAATCAAAAAAGTGAAAACATAATTATTCTCAACAAATGTGCTGTGTGTTAAGTATGGAGCCTACAATCAATTAAAAGACTTACATAATACATCAACATCCGATCAATCAACCAGAAATGGCAAATTCAGGAACAATTCGCCGAATTATGGCATTCAAAACTGTTGTATTTCAATCTCCTCATGTAATTTTACGAGGCCTAATTGAATAGCCTCGTATAACTATAGAACCCTAAGAATACTGGATCTGCTGACTTCTTATCCTAGATTACTGCTGTGATTGCCGAGCTAGATGCAATCAGCACTCCATTAAATATAGATTTCACATACAGATAATACAAATAGACCGATGTCCTTTATCCGTGCGAAATGAGCAATGTTTAAACAAGTTCCACCCATTGCATTTCCAGTGATCAGCATCCTTTTTCGTAGGTGTAGAATCATAACTGCTGTTGCTTAGCGGCCATCTTCACCATAAACCGCGCTATTTTAAAATTTAGAAGGATTCCTTCGGGAATCATAGTAGAATATTTAACGGCGACATATCGATCAATTTTTCATATTCTGTCATAATCTTAACTGTGAAATCTATTTAATGACGAACTGTAAGGAAGCAGATCCGTATAGCCCGTAAACTGAAGATTTTGATGATAATGGCGATCCCTTCATGTGATATGGTGAGTACTTTTTTTGAATTCCTTATTTTTCAGTGCATATATCGTTATTTTTTCACAAGGATTAATACTATATCACCAACGCGAAACAAAATTCTGTCTTTCAAATTAATTTTATAATTGCTGTTGTGTTACTGACAACGATAAACAAACATTAAATATTGAATTCAATTCTAATTCTAGAATATATGTGCCACTATTTCTTTTAGATACTATCTGAAAGAACAGAATATTGGATTAGAGGCGCGATTGCGGATTCCGTCTGAGGTGGCTCTCAAGAAAGATTGCCGTAGAAAATGCAAAATAGCAGGCCTACAACAAACAAGACAATGATGATGCAAAGCCATTGGCGGGAAGCCCGGGGGACAGTGGGGACCGTTTCACCCTCGATTTTTTTTCTGGGCTCGTTCCCTTGATTTTTAAAGTGATCAGCTAGTGAAGCTAATAAAGAGGCAAAATGTATGTTGAATATAACTGCTAATAATTGCTATTTTAAGCCCCCCCCCCCCAGTCGTGACATCAAATCGCCGCACTGGAAGCAAGCATTATAAAGTATAAATTCAAAATGCATAGTATTAGCCCGTCATCTAACTTGTTTGTTTGGCCGGGCTTCAGTGTAATTATTTCAATACAATACAATACAATACAATATTAATATTTATATAGCGCTCTTACTATGGGTAACCATGATGTATCACAGCGCTTTACAATCGGATATAAAATTAACAAAGAAAATGAAATAATATACAAACAATCAATAGTACAGGAAAATTACAAATTAACATAGTATAAATACGTAATCAATTAATTAACTATCAAAAAAAATGTCTTCAGGGTTGCTGAAAGACAGCTAGAGAAGGAGACTCTCGGATACGTCGGCGGGAGCTTGTTCCACATTCCAGGTGCTGCCGCTGCCAAGACTTATCACCTGCACTGATTGTATTTCGTGGGTCGTAGCAGGGGTGACATCTCGCCAGAACGAAGGCCAAGTCTCCCGGACTCATAGCGAGGAATCAAACTCATTAGATATGAGGTGCTGAATTGTGCATACATTTGTAAGTCAATGTCAGAATTTGAAGGAGATCCGCTTCTTGGCAGGTAGCCAGTGTAACTCCCGTAGAAGAGGAGTGACGTTGATCACTTCCAGTGATGCCAAATTGACTAGTTAAACGAGTCAGAAGGATGGCATGATCAACAGAGTCAATGCCGCCGAGAGGTCCAAGAAACTACGAAGGTAACTTGCTTGCTGTCTATGGCTCTGAAGATGTCGTTCTGAACCCTCAGGAGAGCAGTTTCCGTATATGCTAACGTCGGTAGGCTGACTGGTTCTCAACATAAAGACCGTTCGTGTCCAAGTAGTCAGAAATTGACAAAGAGCAGCTCTCTCAATGATCTTGGAAAGATATGGAACATTTGACACTGGTCTGTAGTTCTTGCATTATCACATATCAGGCTAGATTCTTGATAAGTGGGGTCACCACCGCTTCCTTTTAATGCTTCAGGGAAGACTCCACTATTCATTGACGTAGCAACGATTGAGGATATATACGGCAGAAATGTGTCAATGTTCTCCTTCAAGAGCCATGTCGGCAGGGATCCAACGAACATGACTTGTTAGGTGCAGTGCGGATTAACTTGGATACTTTCTCAGCAGTAAGTAATGTCAATTCTGAAAGCTGGACAAGATGCATCAGGTTGTGACCCGTTGTTACAGACTCCCGGAGATGTCTGCATTCCCAGCTCGGAGATTGCTCTTATCCTCTAACTTTCTGAACAAAGAAGGTGGCAAATCTTTCAGGTAAAGAAATAGCCGAGACACCAGTAGGTAGAATGGTCGGGACCTATTTAACAGTGTATTTAGAACACGGAACACGTTCTTTACATCTGCGCTACATAACTGGTCAGTAAAGTACTTTGATTTTCTACTATGATTAGGCTGCAAACAGCATGAACCTGAGACAAGTACAGCTGGCGGCTCTCAGCTGTTCGCAGCTTCTCCAGCACCTTTCCAGTTTTCTCCGCAAGCGTCTTGCTTGGTGGATTGCATCAGTATACAAGGAGGATGCGAGCGAAACGCATGGACACGTCTGGTGGAAGGACATAGTTGGTCAAGGACATCCAGAATAGTCCGTTATAGAACGCACCTGATCATTAACATCACCTTGAAAGGAAGTCACTGAAGGCTTGTCTTATGCTTGTGATGAAGGAGTCCCGTCCTCAAACTCGAGAAGAAATCTTGAGTTTTAACCCTTCTTTGCCGAGGGTGGGCCTGTAGATAACGGCATAACATACAGACTGTGTGGGATCTGTAAAGGCTGCAAGTTAAATGTGTTATGCGAAGACAAAATTTTGGCAGTGGAAAGTTTCAATCCGTTTTGTGGACAACTGCAATCCCGCATGAGCATCATTTCCACCTCTAGCACATTCAGGAACGTAAAACCTGCCGGTGTGCTCTCACCAACCACAACAGGATCCTCACTACGTAACCAAGTTTCAGTAAGAACATTAATCGACTTTATTATCAAAATGTTCGTAGAGAAGGCTGGTCTTGTTCCTCACAGAGTTGCATTCCATAATTGAACATTAAGTTATCATCAAGTTGGCGAGGGACGTCAACAAGATTACCAAGATCCCTGCGATTGTCATAACCACTGTCATTTCGTATCTCGAAACAGTCCGTGTTGTAGCCAAGACTGCTCTGATGATGAGCAAACTTGTATTTGTCTCTGTTTCCTCGTTCTCCGCGTTTACAACGATGTCTTCTCTGTCGTTTCTGGGCAACCATGTGCTTGGACTTAGAAGAAGATTTACAGGCTCCTGCATAAGTAAATCGCCATCTCTGCTATATGGATTTAGATTCAGCGAAATTCTCTATCGTAGACAAGTCGTATACCATCATGTTGTACGTCTGAGCCATTTCAAGTGTCCAAGTTCCGGTTTAGGAGGTAGCATTAAAGCCAACACAATGAGAAACATGCTGTTGACCAAGGTACTCTCCATTGTTAACCAAGTGTATGAAAGGCACACCTTAGACATGAGGTCCATTGTTGGCATTGGTTGACCGAAGATGAATGCTTGTACACAAGCTGCAATATCAACCCAGCCTGTATAAAATGGCTGTAGAGAACTCAAGTATAGTTGATCCAAAAAAAGTTAATTCCACTAAACATGAACTTCAGGTAGTGAAAATGTCTAGAAATTGTCCAGGAGGATCCTGATTTGATTTTCCAAATTAAATCTCAACATCACATTATTTGATAATTGCCATAATGTTAACTAATTGTGCCTCCTGTATTAATTCCTGTCATGCCTGTATTCTGATATCATAATAAAATGATTTTGGCTTGAATTCTTGAATTTTTGTGAAAAAAATTAATCGTATCTTTAAAATGTTTTCTCATATTTCAGATTTGACGTCTCTGACAAGCTGATAAAGCCATATTAAGCTATTTCGTAATGCTAGTCGGTCAAGATAGAAGTAAGAACATCGCGACAGACAAGCGCGACTGACTAGTTTTGTCACCTTGACGGACTAGCTATAAAGCTAGTCCTGCATCAAAGCTCGTCAGTCTGGGCATCACTACGACTAGCTTTTATGCTAGTCCATTAAACTAGTCGGTCAAAACGGACTAGCTTTAAAGCTAGTCCGTCGTGACCGACTAGCAGTAAAACTGGTCCGTCGTGACCAACTAACTTGACGGACTAGCTTTCAAGCTAGTCCGTAGAGGCGGACGAGCTTCAAAGCTAGTCCGTAATAAGCGGATTGTGTTGAAGGAAAACTAGTCCGTCGTGACTGACTAGCTTTAAAGCTAGTCAGTCTGGGCATCACTACGACTAGCTTTAAAGCTAGTCGGTCTACCCATTTAGGTTTTCAGTGTACCCATTCACCTCACTTGGGTCAAGTACGGCAAATTTGCAGGTTGACACCTTGCCAAAGGATGATAGTGGTATGGACGGGATTCGAACCGTGTACCTTGTGATAGTAAGTCCGCTGACTTATCCACTCGACCACACCACTCCCATATTTGACCACGAAATTTGTGGTCATGTATCTACATGTAGATCTATATATATATAGATATTTTCAAACCTTCACCAAATATGTCTACTGACTTGTCATTTATGATTGTGGTTGGTTTTCCGGACAATTCACTTGACAAAATGAAGCCTGGTTTTTCATCTAGTTCTAGATCATCTAAAGATTAAGCCAAACAGACCTATGCAGGGCTGCCAACTCTCACACAATCTGCGTGAGTCTCCCGCAATTCACTATACAGCCCCGTTGCCAAAGGCGACGGGGCTGTACTTTCACCACCCCAATTTACAGTTAAACAACCAGTGATCCGGTCAATACTGGTCAATATGATGAATCTAATGTTAAAATGTAATTCAACGGCATGTATGATATTTCAAGATACGGTCGTTATAAAAGTGAATTATATAAAAAGAGCTTTTTGACTTTATACCAAAATGAATTTTCCGTTGGCCTTGTCTCTTCTCATACTGTTGGTGTCATCGCTGCCATTTTCTATGACGTCATTTTACTGTGCAAAGACGTATTTAACTCTGTGGCGGAGATAGCGCACGCACAGAGAAATATGCGTGGATGGACTCCTGTATTTTCCTTATTTTTCTTCATTATTAGTTGATTATTCATGTGAAACATTTGCGGGTGTCACCAATTCAAGGAAAAACTTCAAATATTTGATTCAATGTGAGTATGAATTCAAATAAGGTATTTTTTTACCACAAAATTTGTGGTCACGTATAGATATGTTCAAACCTTCACCAAACATGTCTACTGACTCGTCGGTTCCCGTCGCTTAGCGACGGTGGGGTGGTCGGCTTACAATTCACCTAACTTAGGCCTAACTTAGATCTAAGTAGGCCTAGGCTAGTTAATTCTCACGCTGATCACAAAAATATTTAACCGAACATATTATATGTTCAATGATTCTCATCAATCATTATATATGACATCTTTTTTTGTATAAAAACAAACCAAACTCCACCTCCGTATTCATCTCTGTCGAGTCTTTCAAAATTATATCCATCAATTTCTATTAGTGAATTACATATGTTTTCACTCAGCCATGTTTCTGATAAAGTCAAAATTCATATGGATTTTTGTTCAAGAAAAATTGTAAATCATCGACTTTATTTCTGACACTTCGAATATCAAAGTGCAATCTTCAATCCTTTTCCCTTAGGGAAGTCATTTATAAGAGTATAATTATGCTTATTTAAGTCAAATTCACTATGAATAGTGTTTGTATCATTAACATTTAAATAAAGATTCACGTCACTGTCTACAACTATATCTCCTGTATATTCCAAAACGGCATTTCTTGTAGAATACATTTGGGGCATTTCCAGTCATGAAATTGTTCAGATGAATCATCATATTGTTTGGAAGATACATCACCACATGAAATATGAATCCATTGATTACAATTTATACAAAGTAGCGCTTTTGATTGCGCTTTACAGGTTTCTCACATATATAACAAGGGAACGTAATGACCATGGGGATAGTGTAATAAGACAAAATATACTATTAAATAGAACAAAAATACAAATGATAAAATAAGTTCAGAATTTCTCTCTAGAATAACATTTATCATCAATAAAAAATAGAATGTTGTGATATTTGACATTCTCAAAACGAGCCGAGCTGGCATTAATAACCTGAGATTCTCTCTTTTTCTTTTCTTCTTCTTCTTTTTCATTTCTTTTTTTAAAGTAGTTATACATGTTTGTCAATTTTGTAAGTAAGTAAGAATACTATGCTATAACATAAAAATAGAAAAAAATACTTACTTTGTTGTTTTTAATTATGATTAATTTAATTTATTTATGCCTTTGTATTATGTATGTTCTGAATATTTGAAAAATCTGAAATGTATATATGAATGCAGGGCTCTCTGGAAGAGCAGGGCCAGAAATGGACTTGAATTGAGACTACCCTGTTTAAATAAAACTGAAATAATAAATAAATAAATTATTTGTTTTTTCAATTTCACAATAGGGGTCTAAACTTTTTTGATTTTTTTTTTTGTGCTCCACGTCAAAAACTTCAAGACATTGCTTTTAAATCCTTTCAAATGACTGGTTAAAATTGAGTGTCCACACATCCAACCGTCCGGACATACAGTAACTTGGTATACGTACATGTAGATTAACAATGTCTTCTTGGCAACTCTAACAGTTAGTTCTTGACTTTGTAAGTCTATTGACTGCCTAAACTAGGGCTAGAGCGAGGGCGGCCCAGGCACAGGGGCCTTTATTGTTATTGTCTGATTGTCTCGACTAGATCTAGACCGACCCAGCCCACAATGACTTTATCTAAATGCAATATGCTTAAAAGCTATTTCAGATTTAAGTAAGTATAAACCTGAGCGTGAACTGCTTCTAAATATTTTCGAAAGAGTGGGGAGAACAGAAATAGGTCGATAGTTGCCTAAATCCGTTTTGTTTCCTCCTTTATGAAAGGGCTTATTTTGGCAACTTTGAATTCCTGGGAACGCACCCTTTGCAGTGAACAATTAACAATAGTGTTAACACTCCTGCTATATATGGGGCAGCGATTCTAAGTAACTTAGGAGGAAGATCGTCAATACAACTGCTTTTGAAACATCAAGCTTCAGTAGTTCTTTTAATACAAAGCATTGTTCAATCTCAGTAAATTTGAATGTATGTTCTGTTTGAGATAATGTTTGAAGTGCATTGATATCAAAATATTATTATTCGTACCTGCCAAATTGCTTTGAACATTATTAAAAGTTTCATTAAACATTCTGCTATCTTTTCTTTGTCTACTACAATTTGGTCATTTATCATAATTTTATATTCAGAATTAGAATCTTTCTTTGGGAGTAATTTTTTGAGAACTTTCCAAGATTGCCTCATATTATCACCAGTTCTTGTACAAAGATTCTATAATATCTTTTTTTAAGTTTCTTGTTTAATGCATTTGCTTTATTCTAAATGTTTAAACTTTTCCAGTAGCTTTCGCGATTTATGCTTATCAAATTTGCGTTTGAAATAATCTCTATCTCTTGAATGCAAATATATTCATTATAGTGATCCAAGGTGACCCCCTGGAGCGTAATCGTACAGTAACATATGGTACATGTGACACAAATATCTTTGAATTTACATTTAAAAATACTCCACATGTTCTCAACACTTTGATTGTTGTAAGTATAAATTTTGCCAATTCACGTCTCTAACATCATTCTTGAATGAATTTTCATCAAAATTTCTAAATGAACGATACGTCGTTACAGAACACACAGTTGGCGGTGGCTTTTCTTTCAATAAAAGGTAAATTAATAGTATGCACTTAGACCAATAGACTGTGTACCACACACCAATGATTTTAAGTTATTTGATACAAGGATTAAACAATGAGGTTTGTCTATTAAGAGTTTATACGTGTTGGGTGTTTATCAGCTGAGACAATTGCATATCGTCACATAAATCATTTATCTGCTTTGATAATCTATCTGAGTGAGCATGTTGCAGTTCATGTCACCTATTATAACAATATCATTAGATAACGTGCATATATTTTCCAGCTATTTTCAGTGATTGAAAAATGCACTTCCACTATTAGGTGGGCGATAAATAATTCCAAGATACTTAGAGTTATGATTGTGTAGTTTTATTTCTAGCCACATCATTTCTAGTTCATCGTCTTCAAGATCATATCGTCGTATATATGACATCTTTTTTTGTATAAAACAACAACTCCACCTCCGATTCATCTCTGTCGAGTCTTTCAAAATTATATCCATCAATTTCTATTAGTGAATTACATAGTTTTCACTCAGCCATGTTCTGATAAAGTCAAAATTTCATATGGATTTTTGTCAAGAATAATGTTAAATCATCGACTTATTTCTGACACTTCGAATATTCAAATGTGCAATCTTCAATCCTTTTCCCTTAGGGAAGTCATTTATAAGAGTATAATTATGCTTATTTAAGTCAAATTCACTATGAATAGTGTTTGTATCATTAACATTTAAATAAAGATTCACGTCACTGTCTACAACTATATCCTGTATATTCCAAAACGGCATTTCTTGTAGAATACATTTGGGGCATTCCAGTCATGAAATTGTTCAGATGAATCATCATAATGTTTGGAAGATACATCACCACATGAAATGAATCCAGTGATTACAATTTATACAAAGTAGCGCTTTTTGATTGCGCTTTACAGGTTTCTCACATATATACAAAGGGAACGTAATGACCATGGGATAGTGTAATAAGACAAAATATACTATTAAATAGAACAAAAATACAAAATATAAATAAAGTTCAGAATTTCTCTCTAGAATAACATTATATCATCAATAAAAAATAGAATGTTGTGATATTTGACATTCTCAAAACGAGCCGAGCTGCATTAATAACCTGAGATTCTCTTTTTCTTCTTCTTCTTTTTCATTTCTTTTTTAAAGTAGTTATACATGTTTGTCAATTTTGTAAGTAAGGTAAGAATACTATGCTATAACATAAAAATAGAAAAAATACTACTTTGTTGTTTTTAATTATGATTAATTTAATTTATTTATGCCTTGTTATTATGTATGTTCTGAATATTTGAAAAATCTGAAATGTATTTTATATGAATGCAGGGGGCTTCTCTGGGGAAGAGCAGGGCCAGAAATGGACTTGAATTGAGACTACCCTGTTTAAATAAAACTGAAATAAATAAATAAATAAATTATTTGTTTTTCAATTTCACAATAGGGGTCTAAACTTTTTTGATTTTTTTTTTTTGTGCTCCACGTCAAAAACTTCAAAGACATTGCTTTTAAATCCTTTCAAATGACTGGTTAAAATTGAGTGTCCACACATCCAACCCGTCCGGACATACAGTAACTTGGTATACGTACAATGTAGATTAACAATGTCTTCTTGGCAACTCTAACAGTTAGTTCTTGACTTTGTAAGTCTATTGACTGCCTCTAAACTAGGGCCTAGGCGAGGGCGGCCCAGGCACAGGGGCCTTTATTGTTATTGTCTGATTGTCTCGACTAGATTCTAGACCGACCAGCCCACAATGACTTTATCTAAATGCAATATGCTTAAAAGCTATTTCAGATTTGCATACGAACGTTCTTCCTCATTTGCATATGCTGCATTCGGTGCTAGTGCAGCGCAGTTGAGCATCCCTGCTCGAGAAGGGATATGGTTGATAATGACCCCCACCCACTAGACTAGGGTTACAATATTTACAGAGATGCAAAGTAAAAAAAAAAAAGAAATATTGCATGAGATTTTGATAACTCGGCGTCTATCATTCGCATCGTATTTGAAAGCAGTGCACACACGGCGCACGTTATCATATTTGCGCGTGCAGTAGTTTGTACACAAAGGAGGCCCGCACGCAAGCTACATTATGGTAGTGGGGGGAAATCATTTGTTTCTTGTATTTTCATGAATAAAAAACATGAAAAATACACTTCATTCAAACAGGAAATGACAATTTACATTCATTTACTGTTTGTGCGTGGACTACAATGTACCGTTCAGTTTTGCCATTTGAAGCAAATTTGACAGGGTCGTGTAATCGACTATTAAAGCTTGCGCATTCTTTATAAATATTCCAGGAATATTTTACAGAGAAAATAATTTTTGATTAAAATATTTCAAATAATTTGCCTTTTTAGTGGTTTAAGACAAAGTGCATGGAATAAAGTCCTCCATCATACACATGCAGCATGTAGTAACCTATCTTGAATGTAACGATTGCCTGTATGCAAACATCGCACCTCTACAGGCTTGATGCGTGATAAATATGCCGATTTTTAGGGTTTTGAGGCCCCATATTTGGTACAAAATCTACAGTAATTCAGCTTTTTTGTTGGTTTTGCCTGAGAAAGTGGGTGTTCTGCGTGAGATTGTGAGACAGGCCCTAAATGCGTCATTCTCACGCAGAATTCGTTAAACTTGGTACATGTTGCTCGAATAGGGTAGGGTGGTCACTGCCCTGCTGGAAAGAACACACTCATTCACAATGTGAAACACAGTGTGAATCACACTGTGTTTCACATTGTGAATCATAGTCTGCTCCACAATGTTAAATTGGGGCGTTTTCACATTGTGGTCACACTGTGAACCACACTGTGGTCACAGTGTGGATAACCAGGGATTCACACTGTGGCCACACTGTGAAACACGCTAATTCACAGTGTGGATAACCAGAGAATCACACTGTGAAACACAGTGTGGAACAACGCGACCACACTGTGAAAACGCCCCAATTTAACATTGTGGAAGTTCACATTGTGAAACTTCCACACTGTGAAACACTCACACTGTGAAACACCACACTGTGAAACCCACCAACTATGTGAAACAAAAATCACACTGTGAAACTCCAATCACATCGTTGAAACGCTCTAATATCATACTGTCCACATTGTGGACCAACAATGAAATATCTATGGATGCACCCATGATAACACTGGCATTTTAATCCTTGCTATGGCTCATGAGTCATCAGTTTCTCCTCCATCTCTATGGGCGAAATGCCCACAGAACATTGAGGGATATTTCAATTTAACATAAGATGTTTCCCCATATTATTATATTTTTAATAAAACATTTGTGTCATGGTTTGTATTTCGTTAAATTCTTTTTTGATAAATTGCACGCTTATTTCTTTATTGCACTTTTTAATTCTAGTGTTTTCAAATTATTTTGTTAAAAAAAAAAAACTTGTGTAAAGTATTTAATACTGTTTTAGAAAAGAAGCATGATTAAAACTCGACTAATTACCCAAAATCATTATTATCGCTTTATGATCGATTACAAAATTGAACCACATTATCACATTGAGAGCGGGTAAATTCACAGTGTGAAACCGCACACCACAATGTGAAATCATCAACACACTGTTAAATTCGAGCATTTTAACATAGTCGACTATGTGAACACACTGTGTGACACTCTATTCTTTCCAGCAGGGCAGTTGTACTAACGAAGAAAAAAAAAAGAAAAATAGGAGAAAAAAATGAAATAAAACAGGGTTTACATAATAATTCGTTTTCAAAGGGGAGAGGATGTACATTTCTATCAATTACATCGTGCTCGATAATCACTATATTGTCATCTTGTGATCCCGATGAAGTACCTTCATCATCCTGTAATCGACGTCACTGGGTGGTTGATTCTTTATTGAAGAGTGGACTAGTGTCTGTTGCAAGGTTTGGTACACTGCAACAGTAATAACTGCCACAATTATGCGTTATCTCCTCAAAAGTCAACCGTTTGTCTGCATAACGAAACATTTGAAGGACAATGTGAGTACAAAATAAGTCTGACTACTCTGAGACTCTTTTTAAGTAAGTCTTCAATACCCACTTGAATATCTTCATGACTCACTTGGAGTGAGGACTCAGACATATAGGCCTAATTTTATTTCTGACAAGTCATGATGGCTCACTTGATCAATCAAGTGTTTCGTTATACAGCGCGTCTCCCCCCCAAAAAATCCCTCTGATTGGGCGCTAAATAAATTATAACGTAAAGTATTTTTTTTTTCCAAGACCAAACTTGGAATTGGTCAAAAATGACAACTATTACAAAAGAGCCTGTGTTTTTAAAACCAATGAAGCATTTGAAATTTTATGACGTAATGACGTTTAGATATTACGTCACATGAGAGCCCGCTAGTAAGCGCGCGAGATCTTGACTTCAATTCGTTAGTAGCGCCATTTTGAACGAGATCATAAATTTTATAGCGGAAGCTTTTTTGCTTCTTTTCTTCGTTTTCTTCGACGACTTTTGCGTTTTTTTTTTGTGTGTTTTTGACGACTATTCATCGTGTACATCACCTTCTACCATCCTCTTAAGTTTTTCACTCCGTGTTTTTCGGAAAAATGTCGGAACGAAACGTCGAAATTTCATGTGGAAGTGCCAAAGGCACGCAATCTAACTCTAAGGCAAAGCCTACTTCCTCCGCCTCCCCGCTCGCGGGAAGCCGGTGATCGTCCCCGCTTCTGAGACCAGCAAAGCTGGAAGCAGCCCGAGACTAATAAGAACTCGCAATCTGCAAATCTGAACAAACTCTAATCTAGCAAAATACTAAACCGCCAAAGGCGAAGGCTTCTCTTTATTGTCTCAAAATCTAGACAAGAGTTTAAACTCTCGAAAAACTTGTTATACAGATTTGCCTAAAATCAGCGTCAGATTTTCAATCCAACTTTTCCTCCCGTGTCGCGCTCATCACGCACCGAACCGACGGCGCATTTCGCCACAGTGGCGGGCTGCAGAAGGGATGCAGAGCCGGGCAAATTTTTCACCACGGGTGAGTCTAATCTGGACTTGTATGATCGTGGATATGCCTACTATGGATTTCATCTAGAGTCTTGTGACATCGAGATATTTGTCGAATATTGACTATGATGTAGATTTAGATTCCTCCTGGCCCCAGCCAGCACAGCCACCAGGCACAATCAGACTCAGAGTCAGACTTTGAATCAGCCCCAACTCAATCTCAGTCCCTTTCTTCGCGCGAAGTTTGCTACGCCGACCGACAATTGCGACCCTTAGATGAGGATATTGCACAGTCTGCTAACTTTTCTTAGTTATGGCAACCAACTAGAGAGCAAAACGCTCATATATGTTTCAAAGTATGCATTACCAGACAACTGTCAGTTCATTGATACCCCAAGGTGAATCCAGCCATTTGGCAATTTTTATTGCACCACCAAATCAAGTCGATGGACTAAAAATGCAAAGAGTTCAGAGATCACTGTCCAAACAAACTGAACGCGTTCCTTCGAACTCTTAGATTCCCAGTCTCAGACTAAACCCAGCAAGATGCAATGGCACCTTATTTGTAATGCCCCAATTCGAGATGAATTGCCTCCGAAAGGCAGTTTATCAAACCTAGTCTGCACCCCAGATATTATCACCTCTGTAAGCCTCCTACTCCATTACAAAGATTTTTGTTTGGAGATGATTTGAGCAAACAAGTCAAGGACTTGACGGGAACAACAACAAGCTTAGCAGGACTCGGCATAAAGGCCAAGGACAAGGTTTCATTCGCACCTCCCACAATGCCCCACCAGTTTCATCCTTTACCAGAGACATGCGGCTGCTGCCCAAACACAGTTTACTGCAGCAGTTGCTCGTTCTTAAAGCCAAAGGCAAAGCCCCCCGCACTCTACCCAGCCATTCGAACCGCACAGCGGCACTCTGACAGGCCTTTTTTTAGGCCATGCCCCCCAAGGACAGGGGAGAGGGAAACCTCATCAGCAACAAGCTGCAAATTGGACTCCTCAGACAAAGTCACATGCTCCGCAAGCCACACCAGGCCAGAAAAACATGTCGAACCAAAGGAGAAAGTAACGCTTCAAGCAGAAAACAAAGAGGTAAGTGCCTCTCTAGATTTTGTTACCCCTTTGGTGTCTAAATCTAATTGTGAAAATATTGAAGCAGTCGGAGGCCGACTGAGAGAACATTACCATGAATGGTGTAAATTAACATCAGACCCTTTTATTTTGAATTCAGTTCAGGGTTATGAGATAGAATTTGCTTCAATTCCATCACAAAAAGAACCACCCGCCAGGTATAGGCGTGGCAGTGAGGATTTTAACAAAATAAACGATGAAATTCAGGTCTTACATGCTAAAGGGGTCATTGAACCCAGTCCTGATTGAACCCACCTTCCATGAAGAGGGAGAATTTATCTCTAACATCTTCTCCAGACCAAACAAGAATGGTGGGTTACGTATCATTCTAGATCTCTCAGACCTGAACAAATTTCTTAACTACAATCATTTTAAGATGGATAATGTTCACACT
>CALNVZ010000711.1:131145-163077 GCA_940671915.1 Paracentrotus lividus
GCTGTCACGATCTGAATTCTGCTTCTAAGATTGAAGTCAAGATCTCGCGCGCTTACTAGCGGGCTCTCATGTGACGTAATATCTCCCCTTGCATTACTTATAAAATAATGATTAAACTTCGAACAGGTAAGTTCTCGTTTAATCTTACTATTTTTCACAGCAATCGTAGAATAATGCAAGCTTTTTAAGTACATAGTCTTAATTGAGTATAAAGCTTAATGTTGGTAATCATTTTTTCATAAATTAGAGTTAAAAAAAAAAAAAAGACATTTTTTTGGGGACGCGCTGTACAGACAAACCCGTGACTAATTTGTAATGGGTCTGAATGCTGAAAGACTGACTTCAAATGAGTCTTTAAGACTCATGATCACTAAGTGAGAAGACTCCCTTAGTGAATCTTTAATAATTGAGTCTTTAGGACTCACTTTAGTGCTGAGCAGTAAAATGAAGTTAAGTTGTCGCACAGCATCCTTCTTTTACTCATTATTATCAACATTATTATCATTATTTTTATCACTATAATTATAAGATTTTTTTTTTCATATTATATATAAAAAAAAATAAAATAAAAAATCCAAATGCACCCTTCCGCAGAACCGATGGGGTTATCCCTGCTGGGAAGAACACACTCATTCACACTGTGAAATATAAGTCCTAAGGTATTCACAATGTGAAAATCTTTTTCTCACAGTGTGAAATTATTTTCATAGTTTGGCCACACTGTGAAATCAATTTCACACTGTGAGCTGGTATATTCACACTGTGAAAATCTGTTTCTCACAGTGTGATTTTTGTTCATGGTTTGGCCACACTGTGAAATCAATTTCACACTGTGAGCTGGTATATTCACACTGTGAAATCATTTTCACATTGTGAATAATGTGTAGTTTTCCACATTGTGGTGGTGTCCACACTGTGAAATCACCTTTTCACAGTGTGGATAGTGTTTTCACACTGTGTTCACAGTGTGAACTATGTTTTCACACTGTGTTCACAATGTGAATGAGTGTGTTCTTTCCAGCAGGGTGGGTACGATGGTGTGTAGGTATACCAAGCTGCACTAGCGCCACTGCATTCATGGTCTTTGAAAGCCTGTCTAATCGTGCAGTTTCGTATTCCCTGTACACGTACACACCACCCTCGTGCCCTGGGGTCGTCGTTAACCCTATCCCTGATAAGATACGGGCCATTCCACGTTACGTAAGTTACACTTCAGAGAAAAATACTGACTTAAAAGGTCTGCCCTCCTCTTAATAAACTGCATTGGAAGTTTAAATCCTATCATGGTAGATCCTTGCCATAGACTCTAAAATTTAAGAAACAAAAGTCAGCTCACTGGGCCTGAATAGAAAAAATAATGAGCATTTTAGGAGCGTTACGTAAGTTACGTCAGAGAAAATGGAATCCCTAACCTTTTTTGGGAAACTTGGAAACTCTGTGAAGTGCTAAGCTTTCATGACTAAACTTTATCAGAAATTAAGAGGGTAGACATGCAGCTAACATTTTCAGTTGAAATTAGGACAATCCAATCACCCATATTTTTTATATGAGCCCATCATCGCCGTTACGTAAGTAACGCTGTCTGAAAAATCAATGAAAAAAATATCTTCTATCCAATTGTTTGACTTAATTTATGATTAATTTTGTAGAATGACATCATAGGAAACCAAAATTGTTTTATCTTCTTTAATCTTCTTTTAAAAATATTTGCATCATAAGCAATCAAATTCAAGTGTAGTCCCACATGTACATAATTTTGTGGGAATTTTGTAAATTCAATAATTTTTAAGCTTCATTTTGGCTATAAAATTTGAATGATAATGCACTTGAATTGATATACTTTTATCTTTCTGTAAAGTTTCAGAAAGTTTAACACAATTTTTCACTGAGTACACTGATGTAACTTACTTAATTTGATGTGTAACTTACGTAACGTTACGTAAGCTACACACTTTTGCAGTGGTACTATCCTATGAAGACATTACTTAAATGTTATGATTTTTCACTATGATATTTAGCATACTACACTTACTTTAGAAATGTACCATAATTAAATTCTATTCAAGTAATTTTTGAGTAATAAAACTTTTTGATGTTTTTGCGTTACGTATTAAAAGTTACATCTTAAGATGAGGTTTTTTGTTAACAATTTTTTTCGAAAAGTTGCATTTGTCATGGTAAAATATAATATGGATTTGATTAAAATAACTAAATGTTGATGAATAAAAGTTAAAAGAATCAATATTGTAGTCAAATTAATCATATTGTGGTGTTATCAAATTTTCTTTAAATTCAAATTATTTCCCCTCCTTAACAGACTTGATAATCTGAAAAACATATTTTTGGTAGCGGTAATAATTATGCGAAATCAGTTTTGGAATATGATTTTGTGGGTATTTATGTAACAAAAAAGCCACATTTGGGCATTCATATGCCAATTTTATTTTTTGGTGCTCAGGACCACTTGCCGTGGAATGGCCCACACCCACTTACATTTACATGTATGCATGGTCAATTCATAATTGACCTTGCACTGGGAACTACCTTGCTGTGGTGGTAGTTTTCTTCCAAAAGATGGGTTAATGCAGAATAGGAGAAAATGTGTCTTTAGAAACTCAGCCCAGTCAAGGTGGCATTTCCAAAAAAAAAGGTCCTAAAAATTCAAATAAAAAATATATAATTGAATTATATTGCAATGATACTATAGATTGTCTTAATTTATTTCGAGGTAGGTTTAAAGCTGGTTTCACTAAATAAAGAGGGCAACAGACAATAATTTTTCAGTACAGCATTAAATTGGTTTGCAGCTGTATGTGATCCATACCTGGCTTTACATTGCCCTTGTCGTCACCCCGGATACGAAGCTGCATGGCCATGGGGCTTTTTTTTTTTTTTTTTTTTTTTTTTTTTTTAGATATATTTTTGTGATATAAACAAAGGTAACAGTGTTTATTAACCCTTTGCGTGCGGGCCCGCGCATCCCGATCGTTCTCCCTGCGGCGGAGCCGTTTTGGTTACATTGCCGGTATTGAGAACTTTGGCGGTGCTTTCCACATTAAATGCTAATTGCGCCAAACTGACGTGTTTTTAGGATTTTCAGTAAATATAAATATGAAAGATAGGACTTTTCTCTCTCTAAAAATGCAGGTTTTGTTTCTCAAAGCGAAATAAAAGTTGTGTTTTTTCGGACAGGAAAAGTTGTACTATTTTGTTAAAGCTTCGCTTTCCCCCGATCAATAGACACTGTGTACAAAAATGCGTAAGGGTACACAGCACGTACGGATGGTTCGATCGATACTTCATTGTCGTCTGCTGGCGTCCTTTTGTGTAGTTTCCTATTATCACGCGACTCATAAATGCTTTTTTTACCCTCTTGTGAAGACTATTTCTAAAGGAAATTTGGAGGGAAATTACAACGTATCAAATGCTATTATTTTCCAGAATGAATATATGTATAAAAAAGAGAGTAATTTTTACTTTGCCAATATGATGATAATAATGGTAATAACTGAATAATATAACAATGTGCAACGATAGTCCGAGATTTTTGGCTGAAAACTTCGCGCGGGCTAAATCAAGACGAAGACCTCAACTTTTCACTAAAAATCTTGATGATAGCCATTCGTGTTTTGTCTTCATATTTCTCTTTTTCAATTTTTTTTCCCCCCAAACAGCTGTTGTATCAATAAAATCTTTTTATTCCTGAAAATTGTATGCCAGTATTTGTTTTGTTTTCCTGTTGCTTTTTGAAAGAGTTACGAGTAAGAGTAATTGGAATAGCGAGTCTAAAATATTCCCTCCCCCACTCTCTCCTTCCATGTCTCTTTTACATTTTCCCTCCCATTTTTCCCTCCAAAAGAGCCTGGTTAGCAATTACTCTCCATAATGAGAGAAAGTAAAGTTATTTTCTCAAATGAAATTATAGTATCCGCAATATAATCCCAATGTTTTTGTTTGCTCCTTCGTTTTTTGTTCTGTATTTGTTTATTTTGTTTTTGTTTATATTTTATTATCGTTTCTCCTTCTATCTTTCACAACCAAAGACGGAATAATGAACAAAATATATAATATCAATAAAGACCTAAATAAAGGCTAGAAGATTTGTATTCATTTTGTCTCTGTCTTTTTAATCGTACATCCCAAGGGATTGCGGATCCAGGTATTTTAGCAGATGTATTGGCGGCCTACAAAACTGCCAAAACGACCATAGATTTGTGATTTTAGCCTTGTTTCAGCTCAACCCCTCCACTATCAAAAACACTCCGCGGCCCCTGTAATTGATAAATCTTTTCCAAATATTATGGTGTTGATGCTAACCAGAATAAACATAATACCTAATAAAAAGTAATATGTTTCCGCCAACTTATCAAGGCAAAATCTCACCCGGGAGAGAAATAGAGAAAAGACGGAATAAGATGACAAGCTCTTCAAAACATTAGTTATAATCAAATCATTCTATAAAACGACATAACTCACTATTCGGGATGGGAGATTAGTGAGATAACAAATGAAATAAAGACATGTCATGCTTTAGAAGTAAATATGCATGCAGTATCAAAAGCGCCCATATGGTTCGGCATTATGTATGCATTTATATTGAAATAGCATTTTGTCTCTTCCCTCTTTTTACTTCTGGGCTCATTCTCTCTCTCTGTCTTTCCTTTGTTCTCCTATATCTCTATATTTTCATCTCCCATTCTTATACTATTTATATATAAAGCACTAAAAATGCGTTAGATATACATTCATATTTCCGCGGTTTTATAAAGCGCCTGTGATATCAATAAAGGAGTCGACATATATTTTATGAGATACGCGATCAAGTTGAAATCAAATGAAAAGTAAGTGCCATCAAAACTATTGCTATTTAAAACGTATTCATAGAACTTTTTGTATTGCTAAAAATTAAAAGCATCCAGTAGGGGAGACCTGGGGCAATTGTAACAGTTTTTTCCAAATTTGACCTGTCAGCTTTATTGAAGCTAAATACTTGCTTAAAACTAAATAAAATGAAATATGGATATTTTAGCTTGACATATGAATAGGTTTGGGTAAAGTAAAACCAGTCATTTTGAAGCCATTACCATTTCAAAACAAGAGGTCGAGTGGTGTAAATTGCTCCGTGACGAGGGGCAATTGTAACAGACGTGCGGGCAATTGTAACACATGAACTTGTAACATTTTTTTTTTCTTTATCAAAAGCTATGCACATGACAAATTAAAACATCATTAACCACATAAACTAATTATAATGAACATGACAATGCTTGACCCATTTATATTACATTTTCCACTTGTTATATGCATGAAATGGGACAAAAAGTTATGATAGTTTTTTTTTTTTTTTTTTTTTTTTTTATTTTTTAGGTTGTTGTGGCTTCACCCTTTAACTGTACAATTATAGGAACCATTCATTAATTCATATTTTGGTTCTTAATCTACTTTGTACCTACACAATATATCTTTTAACTGACAACTGTTGTATAACACTTTATGTTAGGCTTACGCCTTTTGACTTTAACGCATTCTTTCAAAATAAAGTGATACATTTCTGAGAAGAAGTAAAAATGACAGCTTTTTTTTTTTTCTTTCTTTTTTTTTGTAAAATCAATCTTCAAAATTTACGCCATTTTTTTTCTTCTGGCAAAATCAATATGTCTTGTGCCCTTTTAACAAAACGTATTGGACGATATTTTTCAGGTACATTTGAAATTAGATATATTTTTTTTATGGGGTGCCATCCCTCCCTCTCTCTCCTCTGTCTTTCTTTCTTTCTTTTCTTTTTTCTTCATTCACTCCCTCTTTACTTTTTACTTTCTTATCTGCCCCCCCCTCTCTCTCTTCTCTCTTCTCTCCGCCTCTCCCTTTCTCTCCCTTCCTCTTTCTTCTTTCTCTCTTTATAATGTGTTTGTTTATTATAAGAAAAAAACAAGTCGGGGGTCTACCTATTCTCTTTCCATTCTATTTGACCCCTAGTGTAAATAGGCCTTGTTCGGTTTTCATGGCTATCCTGTCAGTGTTTCTTTTATGTGTTTATACCATGAACACTCGACGAAATAAAATGAAATAATAATCATATGTTCACAGTTATTTATTCTCATGTTTGAGCTCATAGATAAGGTCCTTTGGTCTTGTAAAAAAAGAAAACTATAATTGATTATACATTCAAATGTTAATGAAGTTCTGAAGTTCTCTAGTAAGTGATATAAATTATAAAAAACAACACAAGAATAACAAAACTTAAGGCTCTGATTACAGTGAACAAATGATAAACAAAATAAAGGCACCCTTTTTTTTTCGGAAAATATCAATATTTCATTGCATTTTCTAACAAAAACGTATTAGACAGATATGTTCAAAGTTTTGAATTTTCATGTCTGAGATTATAGGTATGGTTACCTTTTATTTTTTGTAAAGCATAAAATCGACATTACATTCAAAGTTATAAAGTTTCTGAATACTTGAGCTTATCAACGAGGCTTTTCTTTTGCTATTTTCTTTATATCCAAGTCTACTCCTATTTACAATCTTGACACTTAAAGAAACGTAATGGTCTACTCTCTCTCATATTTTTTACTTTTTTTTCTTCAGTAAAGTGATATAAATTATTATTAAAAAAAAAAAACAAACACACACAACAACAAGAATAAAAACTTGAGGCTCTGGTATCTCACTTTGCGGAGACGTCCCCGCGATAAAATAGAAAATTTTGTTTTCCGCGACGGACAGAATGTATTAAAAACGTCTCCATATCGCGGAGACGTCTCCGAGACGTCCTCGCCACAATTTATGAAAAATCCGTCTCCGAGATTTAGGAGACGTCTATAATACTAGCTCCATGGTTCAGAGGTTCTGATTATGTTTTAATTATGTTTACAGGAAGCAACAAATTCCGGGACAATTGTAATGTTTTTAATGTAATTTGCAGGGGCCACGGAGCCTGGGAGGGCTTTCGTCAGCGAACGTGTACAAAAACGGAAAAATGACCATACATTTGTGATTTTCAGGCTGTTCAGCCCCCCCCCCCAGCCCCTCCCATTGCCGCTAGCCCCTCCACTTCCAAAACGCTCCGCGGCCCTGATTGGTTATTTAATAGCTTGGTTGATTCAGAGCGGAATATCTGCTTTACCGAGTTCCTACGGGAGTTACTTTAACAGAAACAGGGGCAATTGTAACAGCTTGTTACAATTGCCCCTGGCAGAGGTGACCATATTTGAGAGATTTTTTTTCTATCTTAGCTCGGTATTCTTCGTTGAAACTTTAGCAAAATATGGCAAGAACATATTTTTAAATATACAAAAATGACAGCCGTAGCTCATCCACATATTTGTCCAGAAGAAAAACAATGGGTATGTGAATATTACTTTTATGCTCAAAAAACGGTTTTCCGCTGTAGAAAGTTCCACGACCGTTAAATCTGCTAAACTCATACAGCATGTGGAGCGATTAAATATGCGCATGCTCTCTCAAATTTAATTTATAGCGTGTTTCTGCTAGGAATGGGAGCCTCTGTTACAATTGCCCCGTGTTACATTTGTCCCCGGTCTCCCCTATGTCACCTTCTGATCAACACTAATCCTTCTTGTATTCAAGAGGTTAACGACATCCTGAATCCTGCTCTTTAGAAATAATCTTTTGAGCGGTCGCCATGACATTCTTTTGTTCGGGGAGTGCATCGCCCAAGCACTAATCGGGCGTTTCGCTTTGAAAAGAGCAAACAGTGAATGGTGTGCTAAATTGTTGTTCTTCTTGTGGTTATTATTTTCGGAAGAGTTGAGAAAATGATAACATCACGATGAGCGAACGCTGGAGTGGCGGAGAGGAAAAAATTCTAAAGAGCACTGGGACCATTGTCGTTTTCTCTTGCCCTCGTGTCTGAATGTACAAATCCACCCTCGTTCATTCCCTTTCTTATATTTTTCCTCTCCCTATCATTCCTCCCCCTCTATTCTTTTTTTTCTCTCTGACTCCATATTTTCACTATCTATTTTATATTATTCTATTTCGTCTTCTATTCCTTCTCTCTTCTTTGGATAATGATAGTTGATATTTCTCTCTCTCTTCCTGCCCCCACCCCATTATATTCTTTTCTCTCCAACTTCATATTATTACTATCGATTTCGTCTTCTATCGATCCTTCTCTCTTTTTGGATAAGTGAGAGTAGATATAACCCGCCCTGATCTCTTTCTTCTCTTATTTGGAAAATGAGAGTAGATACCCCCCCCTCCCCGCTCTCATCTTTTCTTCTGATTCATATTGTTATGTTGTATTGAGATAATCCGAAATGCGGATTATTGTTTCAATAAATTTGATTTGATTTGATTTGATTTGATTATTACTATTTCGTCTTCTCTCTTTTTTTCTCTTCTTTGGATAATGAGAGGTATACCTCCCCCCCCCCCCCCGCTCTCTATTTTTTTTCTTTTTCTGTCCTACTTCATATTATTACTATTTCGTCTTCTCTTCCTTTCTTCCCCCCTCTATATCTTTTTTTTCTCTGAATTCATATGCTCACTATCTATTTTACATCATATTTATTTTGTCTTCTGGAGTAGATACCTCCTCTTTTCCCCCGCCTCTTCTTTTTTTTTTTTTTTTTGTTGTCTCTGACGTCATAGTCAATCTCTAATTTTATACAGATTTATTTCTAATTTTCGTTTCTTCTTCTCTCTTCTTTGGATAATGAGAGTAGATACCTAGGGAGCATTTCATCAAAGGACTTGTCGGACATTTTATCCGACAAATTTCCTCTCAGCCACTCAGATGCCAGCATTTCAGTAGCTTATAACAGTTTGTCGGATAAAACGTCCGACAAGTCCTTTGATGAAATGCCCCCCTAGCGTTTAGCGTGAGGTTGTTATGCATGCATGCACGCCGGATCGATCGGAAGAATAAATCACGTGATGAGGATCGGACGCGCGCGCGTACGTGTCCGTCACAGAAGAGTTGGGAATTTTCCCCCCTTCCGATTACAACGAAAACTTCGGGTAAAGTTGAATTGATTTCCTATTTTCTCGGTTTTTTTCCACGCAGCGTCTTCTTTTTTTCAATTTATAATCGAAATAAATGCATAAAAGAAATGGTGCCAGGGATTTTAGTACATAGAACTACGAAAAAGCTGGAAAACTTTATCAAAGTATACTCCACAAATCTCGGCTTCTGTAGAAGCCCGTCGTTGCAGAGTGAAGAACTCGCCGGGCTTCTGTGGAAGCCCGTCGCACTCAAACGGTTAAGATTACAATTAGCATGAGGAAAACCCTAGTGTGTAAGGCAAGGTAATGTTAACATGGTTAACATGACACCGGGTCACAATATCATATCTTGCAAACTTATTTTGCTCGAGACCCCCTCTAGGCCCTATTACCCTAACGTACATGTATTAACCCCTGATCACATTGACCCTATACCAAGGTGTATGTATATCTAGGCAGACTATCGACCTTGTGGACTATAGATCTAGACCAATCTGACCAGACCTGCCAAGTCACACGCCCCCGGCGTGAGACCCGCGTCTCAGCACCTCATCTCACACTCACCCGCCCAGCCCTCAAAATATCACGCCCCAGAAAAAGAAAAGGAGAAAATATTAAAAACTACAGATTTTTTACCATTTTCAGGCCTCAAAACCTTAAAAATCGGTTCTGTCGTGCATTGCAATGTAAATGCGATGTTTTCATGCAGGCGATCGTTAGATGCAAGATAGCTTGCCCCGTGCTATGCAGTGTAGCGTGCGAGAGCGCCTCCTTTGTGTACAAGATAGTACCACGCGCGTGCACTGCTTCCAACACAATGCGAAAGATCTCACGCCCAGCCACTCTTGGTCCACCCCCTGGACTGTAATTCATTAGTTCATTGGTATTACACATGCGCACACGCAGTGCGTACGTACACATAACAGACACATACACGCAGATTATCACCCACTAACTACATTTCGGGAAAGTGAATTCGTGGGGATAAGTGAATTCGTTGGGTGAAGTGAATTTAGGAATTGCGCGCAGCGGGGTAGCATGCATGATGAACCGAGTGATGAGCTTTGCCTGATTAGCCAAATCAGATTATTACTGTCTCAATCAGCGGCTAAGAATTTCAGGCCTTACAGTGAAACACACTTTCCTGTATTGTGCGATGAAGCGTAAATGCAGTGATCGCTCAATAACTTTTAGGGCACCGCTGCATCACTCGCCTCTGGCTCATTGCAGCACGACCGGTATAATCTCGCGGTGCACTGCATTACCGCTAACGCACTGAGTCTAGAGTCCGATGGCCGAATTTCGTGGATATTTTTGTCGAGGTTCAGTCTTGAAAACTCAAAGATGGGTTAATTTTTTGTTACATGTCCAGACACTCAACAAAATTGAAGCCATATCATCCTTGACATTTGTTTCTAAAAGACTATAACCTTTTCAACTAGTTTATAAAAATGGATTTTTTTTTTTTGGACACCTGATAAATCTTACTGGGTAAGCATGTATCGGGTATAGCCCACGAAATTGACAGCCCACGAGACCGAAAATAAGTTATAAATAGGCTAACGAGATTGGCTTTAAACGAAAAAGGCACACAAGACTGAAAGCTCACTTGATAGACATTAACTAATACCGGTATAGGTCCACAAGACTGACATCACATAAATATGACCCATGATCAAGTCATAAAATTTGTACAATGTGGGCCCATGATACCAACAGTACACTGATATAGCACAAGAGACCGACAGTACAGAAACTGAGCTAGCTAAAAACAAGCCCACAAGGACGACATGATGAACAGTGCCAGCTTGTGAAGTATTTATACAGGGTGTCTAGGAATTGTTAGGTAGCAGGGGGTGGGGGTGGGGGACCTCTTTGAGCCCCTGTATCTCTAAGAGATGACTGCATATTATATATACAAGCAAACACTTTTAATTTGTTATCCCGAAACTTATTTTTCCAAAACATGATTCTAATTTTATGTTATTCTCTTTATTTTCCATCAATCACATAATTTATTACTTAATTGTTTTATCTTTGTTTTTTGTTTTTCCTTTCTTTGTTAACAAATTTTATTGCCTATTCCTCTTTGAAGCAGAATTGTTTTACTAAATTGCAGTCATAGAAGAAGAAAATATTAATGATATCTAATCTTTTTGAATAAATTGAGAAAACTCAATTATTGACTTTGCAGTTGGCAGTGATGGATTCTTTCAATGTATGTACTTTAAAAAACACCAATTGACTTTACAAACAATAGTGTTTATGTTAAATTAACTTTATTATTATCATATTTCGTTTGAATGCATGTCTGACCAGGGAGATATTTTGAGTGATACGTCAGGTGACATCACATATATGGAGGCAGAGCCAGACAGTGACGTGGAGCAGGACTTGGATCAGATGTTAGGAACATGGCTTGGGGAACTCAAAACAATGACAAAGGCTAGTAGAAACATGTACTTTCATTTTAGTTACAATATTCAGGGCTGTGGAGCGTGTTTGAGAGTGGAGAGGGAGGGGGTTCTGAACGGGCTAAAAGACATATACATTACATGTTTGCTGAAAAAAATTCGGGGCTGCAGTCCCCCCTTGCCCCCGTGTCTCTTCCAAAATTTAATGTTATCTCATTTCATTAAAATGATTATGACAACATCCATTTACTTGTTTTTAGGCTACAGGGCCTACTAATTTTTGTGATTATAACTTAATGTAAGAACTTACCCCACACATGCGTGGTACATGCAGGCTTTGGGGTTTAGTAAAATGTCTACATTTTGTAAATAAGGTTACTGAGTTACAATGTATACTTAATAATTTGTAATCTATTTCACAGGGCACTGGTCTAGTGATATGACTTTATAAGAGACTACCACTGACCAGGATCATACCAGATGAAAATACATCTTATGGTAACACACAGTATCTAGAGAAGCATCACTCAGGCATCTTCTTCATGTCCTTGTCAAGTAGGTAAGCCTGAGGGTTTGAAAAGGTGATCATTAATAATACACATACTGAATACATGTATTCTAGAATCTGCAGCAAAGTCTTCCTGGAGTCATTAGGTTTTTTGGTTGTATGTCCGTCTGTCCGTCCTACGTACTTTATTCTCACGATAATTTGAGAACCGTTTGACAATCATCTTCATAATTGGTACATATGTGCATACTGTGTTGGCAATGATCTGATTAGATGTTGGGTCACAATGTCAAAGTTCACAGAGGTTAATTGATAGGTAATAAATAGCTTGTTTCATGATAACTCACAAAGTGCATGACTTATCATCTTTTTCTGTGGTACATATACTGGGGTGACAACATCAAAGGTCACACATGTTAACAATCAAATGAATATGGCATGATATAGCTTGTACTCACAATACATGTACAATGTACATGTATCTCAAAAACTGTTTTGCTGATCATTAGTCAGGTCAGAGTATTTCAAATTTAATCACAATTATGTTTTAACCTAGAAAAGACTGGGGGCCATCATGCCCCCCCCACCCCCTCGACGTTTTCCCCGACCATTCCGCTGCATGGAATGTTTTGATCCCGCCGCTTGCTGAATTTATACTTTTAAGCCTCACGCATCTTTTGAAACCATTTTTGCGAAAATCAATCTTACCGTTACGACGCTGCACGATTTTCAAAAATATCTGTCAGACCGAAAACGGCTCAAAAACATGATTTTGTGTACAAAGTCAATGCAAATGGAGTTTTCTCACCTTATTCACAAAAATATGATTATTTTCACTTTCATTCAATGGCTAAAATAATTTTTTTTAATCATTATTATGCTTCTTCAATAATTTTTGCAAAATAAAACAAAGAAAAACAAAAGCAGCCATTCCATTGTGACTCGTGTGACATTGACACACACATTTAACTTGTTAAGGCTTCAAATTACTTCAAATTTCATGATGCATAAGTGTTTTTCTTACTTATTTCAATCAAGGTAATGACATTACACATTAGCACGAAGAGATTTTGGTTGCAAAGTCTTTTTTTGTTTGAGCTATTTCAATTTGTTTCTTGTGACTCGCGTGATGCGACACTATTGAAGGTTTTTGACCTTACTGTACTTGACTTAAATTTTCTCAGAAGTTACTAATCCTATGTACATGAAATTTTCTGGGGATAATTTTGAAACATTAAGCAATGAGCTGGTAAAATTTCATTATCCTTTGGCCAGTCTTTTTAAGTCTGTCACCATTTCAATATGTGACTAGCGTGACACAGGAGTGTGACTCGTGTGGCAGATGTCATTTTGGACTAAAACTTGAACCAATTATCATGATTACATAAAGTACAATAGGCCACAATTCAAACAAACAAAGCATTTATAGTCAGTTGTATCACATATAACCTAAAATAAAAGAATTTCAATTCAAGGCAGATTTGGAGGTCTTGGAACCTGCAATGCAAAATTGTAATTTTCCCATTGACTTGTTAGACTAGAGCCATTTAGGCAAAATATGACTTTTAGAAGCATTTTTAGGTAAAAGTTGGGAACCAGTCTATTTCACATAATTCAAGTGTGCTGAATCTGATAAGACCGGTTCCCAAGCCGATTTCTCAGGTTTTCACCACCTAATTTGCATAAACAAAATGGCCGCTAATTTAACCATTTTTGGGATAATGTATCTATTCTTCCCTGGTTGTGTCCACTTTTTACCCTCGTAACGACCGCAGTATTTTGCAGTCACATTGATTATTATGCAAACTTGCTAAACTGAGCATTAAAATTTAATAAATAATCAATTTAATGTTTATAAATTCATTAATTATGCAAATTTATGCATGTTTGCGACTTCATATGCTACAATGGGGCTATAACTTGATCAAATTAGCTCCAGAGTTCTTCAACCTTTTGGTAAAAGTTGGGAACTGGCCTATTTCACATGATTCAAGTGTGCTGAGTCTGATAAGACCGGTTCCCAATCCGATTTTTTACGTTTTCACCACCTAATTTGCATATAAAAAAAATAGCCCCCAAATTGACCATTTCAAGCTTGCATGTATGTCACCACTCCTCCCTAGTTGTATTCACTTTTTACCTGTATAATGGACAGCATTATTTTGCTATCACATTGATCAACTTGCTAGACTGAGTATTACAATTTAAGAAAAAAAATCAATTTGATGTTTCTAAATTCATTAGTTATGCACATTTATGCATGTTTGCGACCTTACATGCTATAACTTGATCAAATTAGCTCAAGAGTTCCTCAACCTTTAATTTAAAATTGGGTACCGGTATATTTCACATAATTTAAATGTGCTTTGTCTGATAAGACTACATCGTAGTTCACAAACTGACTTTTAACGTTTTCACCACCTAATTTGCATAAACAAAATGGCCGCCAAATAGACTGTTTTTTAGCTTAGGCCTCATGTCTAGGCCTACACACCTTCCTGGTTGTATCCACTTTTGAACTTCGTAATGGCCGCATTATTTTGTAGTCACTTTGAATATTGTGTAAACTTGCTTAACTGAGCATAAGAATTTAAGAAAATAATCAATTTGATGATTCAAAACCAATTTATTATGCAAATCAATGCATGTTCGACACCTTACATGCTATAACATGAGTAGCTTGATCAAATTAGCTCAAGAGTTCTTCATCTGTCAGATATCAGATATTCAGATATAATTCAGATATCCTTCCAAACATTTCGAAATCATTGTATTAAAAAAAAAAATCATTTAATCTCAAGGCTCATTTGTTATATTTTTATGCAAATTTATTTTGTATTTTCTTTGTTTTGCATGTTTTGCACGTGACTTAGAACGAAATCTATCAAAATGGTCACATAAAGATCAATGAAAAATGATGCAATGTTTGAATGATAGCATTCAACACATTGTACAGGTAATAGCGATCTCCATGAAATCCCTAGCCAGCTTCCCTCTATTTTATTCCCATCCTTGAGAGGAAGATGTGGAGTTAATTCATAGCATACTCTCTGCAGCCTCCGCTGGGTAGAATTCTACCTTTAATCCTTTTCCTTGCATTGTGTCATACATGTCAGTCCAGCATACTTTGATGTCTTGTACTTATGGGCCGTCTCCTCCTAAAGGAGAGTCAATACACAGAGAGCTATGCCAACTTAGATTCCCTTGATCATGCAGACTACCATATCTGGTCACATTTACAATTTCACTTGGGAATGTCATCTGCTGGTTCATGTGAACAAACTGCCAGTTTCTTGCTTAAACGAAGGAGTCAGCTTTGTTTGGTGTACCTTTCTTGTTGACTTTGGACAGTGTACATTCCTGTCTGTAAGAATGAGATCATCACAGGGGGAATTAGATGATTTTGTTTGGTCTGCCCTGTCGATAGCATTCTCTAGGGCATTGCTAAGCACTCCCAGGATCTCATCGTGCTTCCAAGTATATGAGCTTTCTTCAAGATAGACATGGGAATTTGATAGAATATGCTTGAGTGAGTCCTCTTTTCCTCATTTGTGGCAGGTCTCGTTCTCGGTCTTGGCCAACTTCCTAATTGATGCTTGTAGCAAGAACTTGGCTTTACATGTTTCCATCTTCTATATGTCTTTCAAGGACAAGGACTGTAGTTCAAGTCATTCCAATCGACACCAAGCTCCTTGTTTAGAACATGTTAGCTTTCTTTACCTCTTAGCTCCTCTCCTCTGCAACAGCGATCAGGGGTAGAATGAGCTTTGTGAAATGTCCATTAATGCTAATGTGTGTTGTGCATGGAGATTTAAACGTGTTTAACAGATAGTCTTTGTTCTATATCCTCTCAATATATGTATCATTGCTATTTCGTACAGCATCAGTGGCCATCATCAGTGGAAGAACCCAATCTTCAGGCACCACAACTTCAATTTACTTGGGAGGGCACATCTGTCGATTCATTTCAGTCCATCTTTCACATCGCCTGGACCTCATTAATCTGGTTCTTGTGAGACAGCTCCTTATTGAACTAGCACCACAAGCTCTGGACAGGGACTTCTGATATTGTTGGAATGACCTCATCCGCAACACCGTAACATGTCCTGTCATCTACCCCCCTCTAATGGTCAGGTTCCTTAAATTCTTTGGTTTGAACTTCATCCTACACCAACTTATCAGCTGGTCCATGTGCCTAAGAGCATTCATCAATTGAGTAAAGTCAAGTCATCCATGAAAGCTCGTATTTCTTGCAGCTTGAGTCCAGGTTCGATCTTAATACCCCTTCAAATGGAAAATGCAGCTATACATGTAGTTACTTTCTCTTTTGCAATGACAAATAGGATTCGATAGATGGCACACCCCATCGGAATGTCTACAGGCTGGAAGAGCTGGTAAGCTGATGTGAATTCCTTTGTGGCAAACCTTATACTGAAGTCCTGAAAGTAGCAATTCAGGAACTTGCTATGAGTTTGTCCATGGTAAACCAAATCATTGATTGCAGCAATGACCCATATGCCTGGGCAAGGAGCAAAATTTGTTTTGGCCACAAGGGTAGCGTTCAGTCTGTTTTGTGGGTCAATTATTTTTTTTTTTATCCCCCCTTTTTTTTTGCTGGGGGGGGGGGGGGGGGGGCAGGCCTGTCGACCCTCAGTGCCTGGAATTATTTGAATAATGTCCAAAGTAACTACTACGTCATTGCTGATATTGATTTGAAAAATTCACATTTCTCCGTGATTAAACAAATCATAATGAATGAACTCTTTCCTTTGATTACAAACTGACGAGATTCAAATAGGATCTGCTATCATATAGACGGTTTTATGTAGACTTTGATGACAAGCAGAAAAATATCCTCCCACAAGGGAGTGTCCTTGCCCCTCTGCTCTTCAACATGTACACTAATAACCAACCAGTACACCCCAATGTAAAGAGTTTCTTGTATGTTGATGACCTCTGCATTACCTCACATGAAAAAACCTATGAAGAAGTCAAAATGACTCGTTAATATGCTGCAAATCCCTTTGATAGTGAATTCTGAAAACTGTCAAATAAGTGTCTTTCACCTCTACAGCACACTGTCAGGTGCCCAACGACAATTGAAGATCAGATAATACAGAACTCTACATTAACTGCTCAAACATGTCCCTGCGCTGATCTACCTAATTTTGACATTAGATTGTTCCCTTACATACAATAAACACATTGCCAAGATAAAGCAAAATTAGGAGCCAGGAATAATATTCTAAAGAAGCTGGCTAACACCAAATGGGGATAACCCATCCATATCCTCTCTATAATTATAATCATTCCAATTAGAGACTGAAATCAAGACATAGTTTACACCACTCCATGGAATCCCTTGTTAGGTCTGCACACAATCGAAGACCATCTCTGTGGACCAGCCACCTCAAATAAATGCCATACAAATGTCCAAAAGAATCTCTCTTATCAGGTTCTGATGAGCCATAGCACACCTTGTCATGCCTGAACCACCTTAGGACATACACAGCACCGGTGGCACAGGACGGTGTAAGGTCCTAACGGAAACATCGGGATACAGCGAAGATGGACAAAATTAATGTGAGTGTGGGAAAGAGCAAACCAAGGAACACCTTCTGGTATGCGCCCACCTGATGGAACTATGTACCCTTGTAGCCTTAAAGAGTTTAACCCCAGAGCCTGTAATAATCACTGGTCAATATTATTCAAATGTGAAGCGAAATTATTGTTATAGTCTTAAGATTGAATTGTGGAATGAACTGTCTCTTAGCGATAGGATAATGTTGATATTCAACATTTGAAGAGCAATCCTTTGTACTGGAAATTTCTACTACAATATTTTATCTAAATTCCAGAAAAATAAGTTGAAAGCTCATCATCTTTCGCACTACACTACATTCACTTTAAGGTAGTGACACAAATGTCAGAAGAAGTAGGCTCAATGGTCAGATGGTAAACACTTTGTATGAAAGTGCCTATTGTACATGCCTACCCTGCCTCTGTGTGTGTGTGTGTGTGTGTGTGTGTTTGTGTGTGTGAGGGCGTGAATGTGTGTTTGTGGGTGGGTGGGTGTGGTGTGAGTGTGTGTGCATGTGTTTCCGTTGGTGCACAATGCTGTTTTTTGTGTCTGTTTGTGCTTACATACCCGTCAAAATATGTGGTTAAAGACCACAATCATCCTTAAAGTTTATTATTTTTCATCTGACAGACCTCGTTCAAAGTCACGTGGAAAAACAAAGAAAAAATTGCCCAAGAATGAAATTAATGGGCATCCATCATAAAACAATATTTTGGGGGCTTTAAAATAATTTTAAAATGCCATGAAGGATATCTGAAACACAGTTTACAAATGTTTGATTTAAGTTGATGAAATAATAGCATATAAGGTTGCAAACTTACATAAATTTGCATAATTAATTAGTTTCAAAGCATTAAATTGATTGATTTCTTAAATTTTAATGCTTATTCTGGCAATTTAACATGATATTTGTCGTGAGTGCGAAAATAAGAGATCATTATGAGGGTAAAAAGTGGATATAACCAGGGAAGAGTGGAGACAGAAGCTCAAAAATGGTCAGTTTGGCGGCCATTTTGTTTATGCAAATTAGGTGGTGAAAACGTGAGAAATCGGCTTGGGAACCGGTCTTATCAGATTCAGCACACTTGAATTATGTGAAATAGACTGGTTCCCAACTTTTACCTAAAAATGCTTCTAAAAGTTTCTAGAGGCCTCTTTTTTAAAAATGGCTCTAGACTATGTGTATTGTAGCAACATAATTTATTGACAAGCAATTATGAAAACCTATGATTATATTTCTAAATATTGTAACTCAGAAAATATCTAAGGTAAAGTTATGAAACGTTGACGGATTATATTTCACAAAATGTCCTACCAGGATGCCAAGTTTCATAAGACTTAGTAACTCCATGGCAGAGATCTTAGGGTGTTGAAATCCACCCTATTTTTCTCATTTTCACCAAAAATCCAATGTAAAATTTACCTATTATTTCTCATTATTGGCCAAAACACCCAATTGTTACCTTCAATTTGATAATCAGAACATTTCAAAAGACTTTTTGAAGGTAGATTTTATTTCGTTTCAGCAAAATCCTAATCATTATCTTTATTTTCCCCAACTTAGCTTGTTTTGTCAAATATGACTCATGTGACAATACCCTAAGAAACCCAAACGTGACTCGTGTGACGGTGCTTAAGGGTGTTTTTTTTTTTCATAATGAAATGGTATCCACTTTTAAATATCTATGGTGGTATGATAGAGGACCCCGAGCTCCTTACTTATCATTTCTTCAATATTTATCAATTACAAGGCATACAAGTACACTCTTACTGCTTTTTTTAAGTGAACTAAAATATGGATGTATTTTTGTGACTCGCATGACATATTTTGAGGTTGTTTTCAATTTGAAATATTGTCAAACTCAATTCACATAAATGCAGGCATCAATGTTATATGACAAGATGGGTATAAAGCAAAACAGAACACTAAAATTTATGAATCTACTCACTATGGAACATCCTTGAAATAGTATTATTAAAATCATTACCAAAAAACATACTTTTTGGAGCAAATTTATTGTCTCTTTAATGTGGTCTAACTCGGTTGTTTGATGATAAAAGGTGATGAAAATTCAGATTTATACCATTTGAATATGTACCTATCCAAAAAGTATTATAATTTTTTCATTGGTTATATTTGAAATTTCAAGCAATGGGCGTCGAGTAACATGGAATGCGTGAAAGGCAAAAAAAAAAAAAAAAGGTAATACATAATAAATTCAGAAAACCATAAAATATATAAGAAATTATTATCGATATGAGAATTAATTCCTAGTACAATTATCAGGAATGCTATAAGGAATAATAACCCTTACCGAACTGAAGGCCTTCTCTAAGCAGTCACTTAAGCAGTCACAAGCAGTCGGGCCAAGCAGTCACATGACTTCATTTGTAGCATACATGTCAATGGCTTGCTGTAAGCCTTCGAAGGCTTATAGGCAGTCCATAGCCCTTCCCACAGCCAAGTTAATATGCAAATTAGTTATGACTGCTTATAATGAAGCTCTAAATAAGGCTTCGACTGCTTATAATGAAGCTCTTAATAAGGCTTCGACTGCTTATAATGAAGCTCTAAATAAGGCTTCGACTGCTTATAATGAAGCTCTGAATAAGGCTTTGACTGCTTATAATGAAGCTCTATTTAAGGCTTCGACTGCTTATTTTTGAAGCTCTAAATAGGCAGTCGTATTAAGCCTTCCTTAGCCTTCGAAGGCTTATAAGCAGTCCATAAGCCTTCCCACAACCAAGTTAATATGCAAATTAGCTAAGCCTTCAACTATGACTGCCTATTTCAGACTGCTTAGTAGGAATAAGCCTTCAGTCAATTAGGCCTTCATTGACTGACTGCTTATTTCTGAATGCCTATTCAAAATTAGCCTTCACAGCCCTTCACAAACCGACTGCTTGTTTTCGACTGCTCACAAGGTTTAACCCTTCATTTGATGGGAATTCAAATGTGTATTTGTCCTGTTCACGAACTGCTAATTTTCATCTTCAAAAAATCAGAAGAAAAAAATAAAATAAAACAAGCATTTACCTAGAAT
Source organism: Paracentrotus lividus (assembly GCA_940671915.1). NCBI lineage: Eukaryota > Metazoa > Echinodermata > Echinoidea > Camarodonta > Echinidae > Paracentrotus > Paracentrotus lividus. The sequence continues at coordinate 151,666 of CALNVZ010000711.1, forward strand.
TAAAGGAAGCAAATGAAATGAAATAAAAATAAAATGAAAAATGTTTTGGAAAGCAAGTAATACATGCTGAAATAAAACTTACAGTTATAAGAAAACTACCAATAGACAATGATCGAATTATCAATTCTCATCAAAATAAGATATCATAAAGCCCTTTAAAATTGATAATAATGTAGACATAGTTACTATCATATTCGTCTTAAACATTAAGTCACTGGACATTTAAAAGTCCACTGTATAGTTTCACATATACATGCATGTTTTTTGCATGATGACATGAAATACAGTACATGGGACCTCAGTCAATCAATATCAGCTTTGCCCTCCTCAAAATGATCCTAATATCTGCTGTAAAACACATACTTCTATCATTGTAATGATTATACTTACTAAATCACAGTATTCAGCTAACATAGTTTTCAGTGTTGATAAGTTATTAAGGTATCAGACGAAATAAATTCCAGTTATAATTAAAATTGTATCGTGCACTAAGTTTCTCGTGAAGATCCGTCCAGTAACTGATATTTTCCCGCCAATTTTGTAACTGCCAAATAGGCCTTCATTAACCTTCGCTAGCCTTCACTAGCTTTCACTAGCCTTCGACTGCCTAAAATGCAAGCCGTCAGAAATGTGACGGCTTAAGCTTCGTCTTCGACTGCCTAAAACTTAAGCCTTCAGAACTATGACTGCTCTTGACTGCTTATGACTGCTTATGACTGCTCACGACTGCTTATGGGAAAAATCCAAGACTGCTTATTTTCTGAAGACTGCTTATTTAGGCAGTCATATGTCTTCGACGGTTAATACGAAGGCTTGTGAACGCCTATGAAGGGTAATGAATGCTTCTTCGCCAAATGTTGAAGCAGTCAGATGTCTTCGAAGGCTTAAGGACTGCTTGATAAGCAGTCATCTTTGGTAAGGGAATACACAAAATTGGCATTCTAGGAGTTTTATTTTTTCCATTAGAGTATGATTTCATGCATAAATTAGCATAAATGAATATAAAAAAATGATATTATTTCAGGAAAAATTAACAGCCCAGTCTTGTAGATTACATGACACACTACCATTGGTCAAATTTTTTGCGCGGTTGCGTGATCGGCGTCGGAGATCTTGGAGGGGCCATCATGCCCCCCCCCCCCCCCCCCCCAGGTCTTGACAGCTACCAAAACACCCCAGTCTTTTAAATGTCAATTTAACAAAAGATGCCACCCTAAGGTAGCCTGTGACCTTTTAAATGTATGTATACAGTGTGTCCCAATAAAAACTAAACACACTTCTGAAACGGCTAACAAATGGAAAGATATATGGTTTATTTGGGATAGGGTTTTTATGTATACAAAATTTGTATGTGTCCTTAACAATCATATTAACACTGAAAATAATGCATGCTTTAATGGGCAATGCCCACTTTTGTCAAGGACACAAAAATGAGGCTCTGCTATAAATTCACTTTTCATTTATAATCTGCTTATGGGCCGCCATAAGAGTCAAATTGATAATGGAATAAATCAGTTAACAGAGTAAAAAATAAACCAAAAGGCAGACATAAACATCAATATTATGAAAAAAATGCAATGACTATTAAAGCTTTTTGTTTTTATATGTTTTATGTTTCTAATGACTTTTAGTTTATTTTTGTCTTTGTTATCTGAGTATGCCATTGCTCATTTTTACCTGTGTAACAGCCCATAAGCAGGTGACAAATGAAATTTTTAAAATTATTTCTTTTTCTCTACGTGCAGGGAGATGAAAGGATGTTAGTGGCGAGAAGAACAACTCAGAATGTGGTATCTGGGAAAAAAGGCAGAGAGCTACGTCATTCCACCAACAATGGAAGGAAACAGAGGTCGCCCCCCCCCCCATATCATGGCAACGAATGCCTTCCCAAAGGAAGGTAGTTTAGTAGAATGAACAGTATTTAAACTGTGTACCTTGTGATCATCATTCCACTGACTTATCACACACGACTGCACTACCTTTTTGTGGGACATGTACGAGTACAGCTGTCTTCAAATTGGTCATAGGCCTACCGCTATCATTTTTCAATCTTTTTGAGTTGTGCTTTTAATTCAATGTGTTCTGTTAAACATTTTGTTGATAAGTATCCTCCTAAAAACTGAACAATTAAGAACATTTCAAAAATTCAAGTAATTTAGTATTCTAGGGGTCTTTTATTGACAGATTTACGATTAAAATCATAATTATTGATACTTGTGGGATTCTTGTCAGGACTTCAAAAGTTTACTAAGAAATATTCATATCAAGGTTTAAATGGCAGTTGAAAACTCGCATAATGGCCAAAAAAGTCATGCAACCTTCTCAGTTCGGATGTTTTCTAGAGGATGCATTGGTCAAACCCCAGGCTCTAGATTATCGCAAGAACTATGTTAGGTAGTAATTTGAAGTAAAAAAATATGGATATATTATAATCAAGATAATGAAATAAGAAATTAGACTGGGTACCCCTAGGGTATTGATAATTAGGAACATGGTGTTTTATGTTAATCTGTCAATATAGACCCCTGGGATACCAAATTTCTCAATAATTTAAATTTTCCCCAATTATTCAATTGAACAGTTGAGTGGAAGAAGTACTTAAGTCACATTTTGTTTTCAAAAATGAGATTTTTGGACAAAATATATGTATACACTACTAAAAAACTGGTGTAAGAGTCAGTTTTGAAAAAAAAAAATCAAGTCCTAAGTGCCCCAAACAGGAAACCCCCATTTCAAACACTCGAAGATTTTTAGTGGAAGAAGTACTTAAGTCCAAAGTTTTAGTGGAAGAAGCAACTAAGTCCACCCAAGCTTGGGTAAAAGATTTTATTAGAGGAAGAGGGATGGGGCAGCTCTGTCCATTATTAGGTATTGGGAGATCCCAGAAAATGTTTTACCAAAATTTGACTTTCAGCAAAATGTGAGGGTGCTTGGTGGGGGTTGGGGGGGGTTAAGAACAACTGCATGTGCAGTGTGTTTCCGAGTATGGTAGGATTAATAGTTTATTATGAATCGAAAATTGGGCTTTTAAAATCTGAGACAAGACGGGTGTATTAGACAGCTTTCAACCCCCCCCCCCCACCCGGCCACGATAAAACAAATCTTAACAAAATTGGGATATGTCAAGGTTCATATATATATATATAATATATATATATATACACAATTTTTCACTGGAATGTTGTGGTTTTATTTCAAGTGATAAATTTACAGACGTGGATATGTGAGGGGTCGAAAGGTGCCGCCCCTTGAAAAAATAGAAAGCCCCCTCCCCCTCCCCGACACATACCAAAAAAAATGGTGAGGTGGGCCTTTTTTCCCGTCCCGCTTGAAACGTTTCATTAAAACGTTCTTCTTTTTAATTAAATTGGGTGTTTTGTATATTTGTATCAGACAGTCACAGATGCTGGGGAAATGGGCCGCCCCTTAGCACAAAAAAAAATGGAAAAGAGCCCTTAAATTGGTATAACATTGCTACCCCAATATGTGTATTCCAAAAGGCTTCTGTACAGTGCTACAAATGGCCTGTTCTTATAAATTATGTCCGAAGGGCGGGAGCCGCGCACAATTTATGTTGTAACAAGGTGCCCTAAAACCGTAAAAATGGTATTGGAACCCCCTCCTCCTTGTAAAATAAAAAAATAAAAAAACATATTATAGGGTCTATACATTCGGCAATATTACTACAAACCATATGAAATCAAGAGGATGATTTAGTTTTGCTCAAAAAACAGTATGGATTGCCCTAAACAGGAAACCCCCATTTCATATAAGTGTGATTTTTAGTGGAAGAAGCACGTAAGTCCATGATTTTAGTGGAAGGAGTACCCAAGTCCGACTTATGGCTTATTGATTGTCGGAGATCAATAAGCCTAAATTACTGAAATTTGCCACATACAGTTTGGGCCCAAAGTTTACATACACCTAGTACAAAAACATTTAACTTATATTTTTACCACCATAAGAACATTGGGCATCATTTAATTTGATAAATATGATCAGATATGATATCTACTTTATTTTCAAAGAGTATGTTTTCGTGAAACATATTTAGAAACATGTATTTATATGGTTGATCTTACTTCAATTTGGATAAATTCAAAGGGGTAAAAGTTTACGTACATGTAGTGGTACGGTCTATTGACCGTTTTCCCAGTTAAATAATTATAATATAAGTCAATATTAAAGAGGGCACTAGGCCACTAATTGTCAGTGAAAAGACAGAGTTTGGAAGGTTTCATAGGTTCATCTATTTAAGTTCGTTCTCATTAAATTAAGGATCTCATTATGTATGCACTGTAATTGTATTGGGTTGGGGGATTGTATTAAGCTATTTGGAGACGGTCCCTGCTTGAGCGGTAGTCGGCATTCACGACATTCGTACAGGTGCTATGACGGTTAAATGTATTTCAGTTAACAATAGTAATGGTATCTTGTCCCATTTATAGGTTTTCCGGGCTCAAGGTTTTGGGAAATATTTAATTAGCATCCCCTGGTATATTTCTGGTCATGTTAGACACGCCTACTTTTGGAACCTAAAAGCACGTGCTCTATTGTTTATTGTGCAATGGACCAGAAAGGGAAAAGGTTGCGCGGTGCTTTCATTGGTTAGTTTGTTATACAGGAGGCGGTGCTTGTTGGACTCGATTCATTTAACCATTAGCAAAATTGATATATACGCGAAGCTCATGTGTGGCTCAGCAGCCATTTTATGTTAGAGCTTTCGAGAGCCATTTTATGTTAGAGCTTTCGAGAGCCTTTTTATGTTCGAGCTTACGTTGGCCATGTTGAGTTAGCCATTTTTGTTGCGGATCGAAGCATGGTTTTTCGCGTCTTTATAAGCCCAGCCTCTGAAACTGTTTATATTTAATTAATGCACCTTTACCGCTTTGCTTGTGACTGTACGTTGACTTCGTCATTTTATTTCTTCGTTCTACATTAATAAATACCAAACCGAACTTTATTTCATTGCGTCTGTCGCCATTTTGTTTCCTGAGTCATCTATAAGTTGAACTTTAATTTCACCACCCTACTTGGAGACGGAACTCGGAGACTTTACTCTGAGACGGTACTCTTACATACACTAACCAAATTTGGTGATGGTGCTGCCTGTATTTTGCTTTATTTTTCAATTTTATTTTTTCACTTGTTGACGCTTTCTATAGACTTTTCATGAGATAACTGTCCATTTTTCCAGCAAGATTGCAATTATTCAGTCCCATTTACAACTTTCCTTGGGCGACTATCATTTTTCGGGTCTGCCCATATGGTTTATGTAGGGATCAGGTCTAGACATGTGACAACCCCTCCATAATATTCCCTTCTTTCTCGTTCTCCCACTCTAAAACTAATCTTAATGAATGTCTGGGTTATTATGGCGATTAAAGACTCAATTCTAATATGGTTCCAACTTTCAGGCTGGCATATTGATATGATGCTACTATATGTACATGCTCCAACATCACATTACATGAACAATGTATAGATAGTAGCATCATATCAATATGCCAGCCTGAAAGTTGGAACCATATCAAAATGTAGTCTTCAACCATCATAATAACCCAAACATTCATTTTAATCGTTTAAGAGTAGGTGAAAGAGAGACAAGTATGTATTCATTTAACGAATGACAGTGTAGTAAAAACAGAAATAGCAGTAACACCAACATACTTTTTATATTCCATTTGGAAATGAAACTATGTTTATCATTGTACAAACGTTTCTTAAATGTGTCATTGATAGCCTTGGGTTTTGTAATATGAAGCAGAGTATTTCAAATTATTGATTATTCTACTGTATAGTCATGAAGGAAGTATAATTAAAGGAATTTTCTTTCATATAATCAAATAGGTTGTAAAAAAAAAATGCAGTAAACGAAAGAAAAATTACTGAAAATCGGTCATACTCAAACTCTGATTTTCCTGATTTCATGTATAGCCTAATACATTTTTGCAAGGTTCATTGTAAAGCTTTATTTTATATTATTGCAACAAAGTTAATAATGGTGTTATGATGTTGTCAATTAATTCAAATTTTTTAAAACATGTACCCAATCTAAGAATGATGTAGTTTACTGTGGGGTGTAACACAAAGACTTTGATGAAAAGTTACGATTATTTTTTTTTTCAGTAGGTTCATTTGGAAACCAGGTAGAGTCATAGATTAGGATTTTGATATGATGAAGAGTAGGGTTAGGATTTAAAGCTTCACATCTTGCAGCAAAATATTGTCTTTTTTTTTTTTTCTACCCCACTCACAAGCCTGGGATTAAGATCATCAACTTCTGAGCATCCTGTCCATGATGAGTCTAACGAGAAAAAAAAAATCAATTGTAAGACTTTGTTTGGTCTAGGAGAAGATTTAGTTAATTTAAAGTGATATGTACATGTAGTTTATAACAGCTCTGGGCCTTAAAGTCATAAATGGTCTGTATGTTATTAGCATGTCAAAATGACATCAATTGGTATCTTTATAAACAATATCTTTCTATAAATCTGTGTCACATGTAACATGAATGTTTACAAAAGATACTGTAATACAGTGTACTCTTGTTGTAGCAATAAGGAATAAGCTACTTACATGTACCTTTGGAACACACACACACACACCGAAGAAGAAGAAGAAGAAAAAAACCTCACATACATGTATGTACATCCTTGACATTAGAAACGGGCAAATTACTTAATTCTACAAAATTGTGTACCCGTGCCAGTATTTGAAGAGGTCATTTCCAAAAGGTACTACATCCATATTTGTGAATTTCGGAGAAAAACACGTTTTTTTTTTATTTTTCATTGATAGGAGTGTCTGTTTGCAATAAAACTTTTACAGATTGTTCTACTCTATGATGCTAAAGGGAAACCAGTCTCACAAAAATCTAGGTCTGCAAGTTTTTCTGTAAACGAATTTTTAATTTTTTGTTCTGATGGATGTAGTACCTTTTGGAAGCGAAATGTCTCAGAGTGTGTAAATTACCATGTATCTCAGCAAATTTTTTGTTCAAAAAGGAATATTTTGTACTATTTCATATTGCTTTAAATAGATGCCATGTTTAAAAACAAACAAACGTTGAATTGAGTAAATAAATTTTCAAATTTTCACTAATGCTCTGGCGAACCCAGCCAACCTCGCACTATTTACATGCAATAAAAAGAAATACATGGGACTACATAAAAGTGGATGTAGTACCTTTTGGAAACGAACTGAAATGGATGTAGTACCTTTTTGAAATGACATGATTTTTAAAATTTATTTTTTTTCACCCTTCCCATTGAAAATTCATGTTTCTGTGTGTAATAGTGTGTAGAGGTGATAAAAATGAGTAGATTAATGCAAAAAAAAAAAAAAATGAATTTTGATGGAAAATGGATGTAGTACCTTTTGGAAATGAGCTCTTCATTTAAGGAGAGTACTGTACCATGTACATGTATTTTTTATATACTAAGAATGTTTGTATAAATGAGAGGAAACTATAATTAGGTTAAAATGAATGAATGCTGAATGTTACTTCTTATTTCTTCAAATTTAAATACAATTGAAATAAATTTGATCTTGCAATACATACAAAAAATGGTGTTAATAAGATGATTTATACAATCTTACTGTACATGTACATACAAAGTTGTCCATAGATGTGCACTGTTACATTTTGTTATGGCATGTAATGCCACATTTCACTTTTTATTATTCCCAGTAAACAAATCAATTCTATCACACCAGGTATAATGTATAGGGGAGACTGGGGTAATTATGGCCCCCTTTTTCACATTTCCTATTACTACCATTAAATGGAAAGTCCAATGATATTCTACTTATGTAAAAATACAGTAAATCTATATACCTATAATATACATAAGAAAGTATAAACCTGCTACTTCTCATTTGGATATTAATTACCATTATGTTAACGACTTTGGGGGGCCATAATTACCCCAAGGGTTGGGGTATTTATAGCCCCTATTGTAATGACTGTATGAATTCAAAGATATTATGCTAATTAATGATGGTAATGTATAATAAATGTTGTTGGTTATTCCTAATACACTTATCAACCACCAACAATGATTTAGTCAATAATTGGTTCAGCCAAAATGTTGAAATTTTGCAATCAAAGCAATACATATATTTATGTACAAAATCGTACAAGTTAATGTCCCCATCTACGCTTATCTGCGCTTATACACTGTTTATGTATTGGGGGCCATAATTACCCCCAAACGACACTTTCCATTTGATTCCCCTTTACTGCTCTACTATTGAAGATATTCAGGTGGAAGTTTTTCTGTTGTGTTTTTTTTAACTTCATATTGTTTCAGTTTCAATCAAAATTTCATCTTAAATGATTTTGATTAATGATATCACACCCCACATAAAAAAGCAGACTTGCCACTTTCCAACGAACAGAATTGTAATTGCCGTACATTTTAGGCTCCACTGAGCACAAAATTTCATGTAAATGGCTGATTTTTCTCATATGATAGTAGGAAGAGTTTAGCTAGGCATGTGTAAAAATTAAATTATCATTGTGTAATGCAGCAAAGAATTATAAGCTCTCAAAGACAAAGGGGCAATAATTACCCCAGGGCCATAATTACCCCAGTCTCCCCTACATGTATAATGATAACAGTGGAAACATTTATGATTTGTAACATGGCAGTAGCCTATACCATAGAAGCATTGCAATTGCAAGTTGATAAAAAAGGTGTTAAAAAATTGTTAAGGATAAAAAAGATACAAACTTTTGTGAAAAGGAATTGAGTATATGAATATAAAAAAGGCCTGAGTCCAATTTTTGGCGAAATTGAGTTATATATGGGACATTGTTCCTTATAAACACAACACAAAAAGAAAGTTCCCCCTATTTCAGATATCAATAATTTTTGAACCAGGAGGAATTTTAAAAATCTAATTATATGTCCATGTAGGGAATTTATTTAGCCACAATGGGAGCGAATTTTAGGAAAAATCATCAAGTCATGCTTCAGTGAGCAATGGTTGAATGCAAAAATGTCATTTTTTGAAGTTCGCAAGCCTAAAATGGCAACTTTGATTCAATGATAACGGACCCATTTTAAGATTTTAACATTTTACACGTCAGAATGTATGCAAAATGTGCTTCCCAATATACGGAAATGAAATTTGCGTCAAATTTTACGGTTGAGTGAGCATGCAGCAAAAATTACCCAAACTGCCATTTTTACTTCTTTGCCAAGGTATAATCGATCAAATATGAAGGAATTCCTGTTTTGGAAGTGTATGCAACAAATATCCATTCATTCACGGTTGAATCAACCCATCAAACAACCAAAATATATGCCATTTTAGAATTTCGAAAATGCATTGCAGTAGTTTTATGCAGTAGAAATCATCTCAATAACATTTTTTTGGGTTGTATTCATATTCCTTGGGCACGTGTTAATGCTCCTATGGCATTTATTTACAAATTCATGCTTCATTGAGCACGTGAGACTGGAAAAGCCATTTCCTCACGTATGGACTAAAATTCAAATTTTTACTTTCATTTAATATAACAATTCTTTTTGAAGAGTACTTTTGATTTTATTTTCACAAAAATCCTGATGTTTCACGCCTCAGTGGGCACAAGATACAAGAAAATCATGCAAATGAGAAGAAAGTTTGGTGCTTTGTCATGGTTCAGTGACTTTTCGAGTACGTAACTTGAATCAAGATCCTGTTAGTTAGAGATCAGTTGAAGCTGTGTGCCAAGTTTCGTGACATGACTCACTGTAGAATTAACAATAATCATGAATAAAATTGGCAGAATTTCACATTTGTCATGTATTGATTTCCTACTCCGTTGACTTTATGTACAGAGGTTTAACAAAAGTTTAACAAAAGTGAAATTTGGCATATTTTTGTGTTGTGTTTACATCGACCCATCTTGTGCATAAATGATGAATCTGAAATCATCTCAGAAATGCCTTAAATAAAGGATGAAAATCGGGTATGAATGTAAGAAAAGTCCTCTCTCATTACTTCTTGTTTAACTTTGAGTACCTCAAAATGGCTGCTCATGAGTTAGATGTAGGATGTTTGTGCTTCTGTGTGTGTGTGTGTGTGTGTGTGTGTTGGTGTGGTAGAGGGTGTGTGAGGGTTGTTTGGGTGGTGTGTGTAAATAATATTTAAAAAAAAAATAGCTCTCAAAAAAAAAAAAAAAAAAAAAAGAAGTAATTCCTATGCTGATGTGAGTGTGTGGATGTGGGGCATGTAGGGTGGATTCAGGATTGATGTTTTCTTACAAAATTCTCTCACAACACAATTCAAGATCTCTGGCAAACATGAAATAAAGGTCCTTGCTAAGGAAAAGTTCTCACTCCAATACAAAACCCCACCGTAGCTTAAGTGGGGACGCCCTCTGTATTTCTTGTTTTTCTATTTTCAATAAAAAATAAAAAATAAAAGGGAGGGACCATACCCACCCCCCCCCCCCTCCGCCTCCCAATTCTTCAACTGCTTGTTTGTGTGCTTAAGACTTCTTAGTTTTTCATGGATGGGAAGAACGTATGTACTGCTAAAAACGTGAATATAACAATCATTTTGCTTTTTTTTTCAGTATGCCTATTTGAACACGTATTATACACATGTCCTCACATTTTAAAACCCACACACAACACCCACACCACGCTCCTCATCCCAAAACACATCAGCCTATTAAAAAAAAAAATATATAAAAAAATCCTAAAATACAAAAAGATAAAAGTGGCCCTTTTTGTCCTGATATATAAAAAGAAATCTCTTGTGTTCATTTTATACATTCAGTACTTATAGAAGTCTACATGTATATGAATGTAAGAACGCACCTAAGTCCATATGATTCTAAAAAACGACCAAGTCCACCAGACAAAAGCGCCCCCGCCCACAAGTAACTTGAAAATGTATGTTCATAAAAAATTTACACTTAAATTTGTTTTATGATGTTCTCTGATGTCTTTTGGCCAAATATACTTTAATTGCCCAAATTAAAAGAAATATTCAGTTTTTTTCGATTATCTCGAAATGGCCTCCTATGGACTTAGGCCTTTTTTATATTCATATACTCAATTGTTATGTTCACCAATTAGGCCTATGAATTCGCTAAAGGTCCCTCTCCTCCAAACATGTAGATCTGATTTCATTTTGCCTTTGCCCAATTTTTCTTTTTTATTTTGCAGGGTTATAGACATTTTTTTTTCAATGATTGTTTTCTTTTAGAATGATTACGTTCAATATGAAGTTTATAAATAAATATAAAGGTATAAACCCTATTTAAAGTTTTGTATCAGAGTCTGTCAGGTGTTGATATTGGTATTTGTGAACAGGATTTCAAGTACAGTAGACCAGATTGGTTATTGTTAAATATGTCCTTTGGACATTAAATCTATATTTCATATATTTCCTCCTTTTTTAGGGGGG
>CALNVZ010000711.1:163798-190067 GCA_940671915.1 Paracentrotus lividus
GTACTTCAGAAAAGAAACAAATGTTTTTAATAATAATAATAAAATAATGGTAATAATAATAATAATAAAATAATAACTTACATTTATATAGGGCACTGCATAAACATGTCAATGCGCTTACATGCTGGGGATGGGGGAGCTAGGGTGGGGGAGTTAAAAGTTTAAGTTAATTAACAGCATTTTGAAATTATAATGCAAATTTAGAAATTTAATAGTCACTTAGAAATAGACAAGGAGAGAGAGAGAGAGAGAATTAAACGGATATCAGAATTAAAATTAAATAATGATAATAATCTAGTCTTCTTTTTGTTTTGTTCCCAAGCCATTTAAACTTTGTAGGTAGTAGTGTATGTACACATCGGCCTGACAACATTCAATCGATAGATTTTTCCCTCTTAAGCTGAAGAAAGGCAATTGAAAAAATCCCTCTATATTCTTCAAAATACAAAAAGCATTTCAACTTTACAGAGAGAGATATTATCACGACAAAAATTCCGGCCATTTAGCAGGTTAGTACTGCGTCCTCAAATTTTTAAAGTGAAATAATACAGATATATTATGGTCAATAGATTATATTGCGGGGAAAAAAAACCGTATCAAAGACCTTAAGAAAGGTTGATAGCATTCAGCGAACAACTGCTGTGTGTTATAACTAAGTGAAATTGCCAAAATGATAACAGATTGGCTCGATTCTGCCGCCTGGAGTCGCTCACATCCGGGATTTCTATGCTCATATCACTCAGAAAAACATATATGGGACCGTACACAAAATGTTCGTCAAACAATTCAGAAACCTTTATACTTTTTTATCCTGAAAAATCCATGAAAATAATTTCAACTCTCACAATGATTTTTAAATAGCCTTCCCAATTCACAGTTTGTTCCCTTCAAACGCCCTCTATGTTGAAGATTATTTCGAATTATTATTTTTTTTTGCCGGGGGAAGAAACTAACAACTATTCTTTGCTAATATTTCATATTTCAAATGAAAACATGAGGGGAAAATGACTTTAAGTATATAAATATAGAATCAAACGAGACAACTAATGCAGTCCACTGCTCTAATCTTCCTTATTTAGGAAGATATGATTAATTTATTATAAAGAGATTTCGCTATATTCGTCTTTTTATACAAATTTCATCAAAATCTTTTTTTTTATTAATTGAGTTTTATAAATGCAGTTCATTATCAAATTTTCCAAAATTTACAAAAAAGCATTATAATGATTTTATAAACCCATCGCAATTTTTTCCGTATTTTTGAGGGCCTAACTTTTGTTTTGATATTTTGGCAAATATTACAGAGATAAACGTTTGATCCGAATCATGGGAAAGCTGCATTTTTTGAGAGATTTCGAAATATTTAATCAAGGATTTACTAATTTAAGCAAAATTAAGCTACTTTTTTTATATAAAAATAATTCCAAGAGCAATGTAACAAAATCATCGCTTTCCTCGGCTATTGTGAAAGGCTTGTTCATGCTCTTTTTTTCTCCGCCTCTCCCTCTCTCCCCCTCTCAGTCTCTAATGAGATCATGGTGTATTTTGTAATGCGATGTTTTTATAATTGTAGTCCTACTTTTCCTACAATTTCAATTTTCATTTCCTTTAAGTATAAACAAATTTTAATTTATTCATATGGCGCTATTAGAATTGTCACCCCAAAGTAGAAACGCCTATCTTCCAGAACATTAGTAGATGAACGAAATTAATAGTCTCTTAATTTGAACTTCATACAGTCGAAACTCGATATGAAAGTTTGGACGTATAAATAAACGATATAAATATAAACTTTTTCCTCTGGTCAAAATAGAAACATGCTTCATGTAGCGGATCCAGAGATTCAATCAGAAGGGGGGGGCAAATGGATTTTCAGTATTCGCTACACCAATTTTTCCCGTACACCGCGAGCAGAACAAAAGGTACACACTAATTTTTTTTCACCGTCACGCTTGGCGACGCGAAAGCGCGGGGGGGGGGGAGGGGGTGTTAATAGGTTGTATTTTTATTATTTATTATTTTTTTTGTGGGGGGGTCTTCGGCCATCAACGAGGTCATAGTGTAATCTGCCATTAGGGGTAAGGGTTGGGGGTCATCCGGTCCCGCCTTCGTCTATTTTTCTTCTCTTTTTTTTTTGCCCTTAGGCCCCCCCGCCCCCCCCCCTGGATCCGCGCCTTTGCTTTGTTTCGATTTGCTTTTTGACTGATATTTCAAGATCTGATATTATACGCAAATAATCTTGTTGTAAGGACTTTCTACAATATGATTTTTTTTTCTCTCATGTTGTTCCCACCTCCTTTTTTAAAAAACTTCACTCTATCTACATACCATTCTCTTTCAGCACATATTCACATCTTTCACACCGAGGAAATGTCTATTCCCCAAAATGAATAAATAATTCCCTGCTTTGAATGTTAGTTGAAGAGTTCTTTATGATAAGTAGAAATCATTTCTTTATGATTAGATGAGAACATGGAAATAATGGAAAATGGAAAACCAGTATAAATTAAAAGTTTGATGATGTCATATTACTTTTAATGGCATAGTATAAGTGAAATCACTGGGCTGATCCTAGGCGTGTTTCAACCAATTTCGTAGAAGAACAACTGAAACATATTCTTAGGTTATAATCACATTCTTGACCATTTAGCACAGTAATTAATCACCAGTTATTCGTTAAGGGAAGCATAACTTTGCGGCCAGCTTGATGAAACAACCCCCCCCCTCTACTCACCATAAACCTAACCAATCGATAAACAAATGAATCGCATCAGGAAACTTAATTAATAATAGTACAAAACAAAATACTTGCATAGCATACCTTGATACGTATGTATTTCATAGTTATTATGCAGAGTAAAAAAAAAAAAAAAAAACATTACAATGAACCAAATAAAACCATTAAGTTTGGCATAAAACAATGAACACAGAAATAATAGTAACCCAGGCTGCATGGGGGGGCGGGGGGGTTATTCAGTATCACTACCATAACTCATTAGATGTTGTTTTTCCCCCCCCCCAAAAAAAAAACAATTTTATTACTGTTTTTCTCTTTAGTGTTGATGTAACTTTTTGTATGAACTTTTTTATGATCAAAATGTATTTACAACTACATTTCTTATGAAATGAAATCACAAATGTATCATTGTATTGTACTCGACATTACACTAAAACGGGCATTACCAATTCCAAACTTTGATCCCATCTAGGGAGAAGAAAACGACCATTTGATTAGAAACATGTCTCAATTTTAGTGCAAATTTGATTAATGTATTAACAGTGGAGAAGAAAAGACCATTAATCTATCTACATAGGCCTAATGAATTCTCAAAAGTACATTGCCGGTGAAAAGTCATATAAAAGCACTCTAAAACTGAAGTTCAGAGATTCAAATTAAGAGATGAGATTAGATTTGCATGACTTCTGCAAAATATATTGGAGTTTCTTCCAATCTTTATTAATCAAATTTCCATATCACTACAACTTCATTAAGTAACTTTGAAATTAAGATTCTTGTCATTTGTGCATCCTTCAAGTTTGTTTCAATACAAAGGTACTAATATAAAGAGAAACATAATAAAACTATATAATTCTTACTACTCTCTACTCCTGCTACAACGAGCACAGAAACAACATTACATTATAATTAGGTGATTACCTTGTTCCCCAATTCATATACATTGCACATGAATGTACCTAGGTATTTTAGGATAACAGGGTTTTGTTGGTCCCATGCATGTCAAAGTTTTCGAGAGTACAATGAACTAGTATTGACATTAATACAGCATGAATACAGCAATCAGACAGAATACATTGTACAAGGCCATAGAGGCCAGCTCATGTACAACATTATCACCCAAGTATTATACCAAGAATTGTTTTTTTTTATGACCCTTTCCATCATTTGCAACACAACATTGCAATCTTTTTTCATACACTGCAGTTCTCCCCTTTAATTGCAGCTACAAAGTGATAATAGGGAAAACCTCAAGACTGCATTAGAAGAACTAAAACAGTCAAAATGAACAACATTTCTACATGCACATCTGATAAATACCATTTAGATTTTGAGACACTTTTGGTAAAAAATAACTTGGGGAAAAGATTTATTTATGGGAGAAGAGAAGAGATACAGTACAGGCCATAGAAGCTTAGGGTCACCCACAGATTTAAAAGAAAATCATACAATACACTGCATTCTGCATTTATTAAAGTGGTCTGATACAGAACGATTGTTTTGAGGTTTATCTCTGATTCTATTTCACAAAAATCCTAATGTTTCACGCCTCATTTGGCAAGGAAATCTTGCAAATGAGAAGAGAGTTTAGGTCTCCGTCACGGTTCAGTGATTTATCGTATACGTAATTTGGCGTTTGGCATTATTATTTGGAGATCATATGAAGCTATATGCAAGTTTCAGTCCAATGGTCAAAATGTAGCAATGAAAATATGACAAATCTCACTTTTTGTTAAACCTCTGTACATTAGTCAATGCATGAGGCAATAAATGACTGCGAAAACAAATTCGGCCTAAATTCATTGATGAATATTGTTCTTTCTACCATGGGTTAATCCATGAAACTTGATACACAACTCCAGATAGTCACTATTTAACTTAATCTTGATTCAAGTTGCATATAAGGAAAGTCACTGAACCATGACAGAACCCTAATTTTTTTTCCTCATTTTTACATGATTTTCTTTTACACTGTGCCCACTAAGGCGTGAAACATCAGGGTTTTTGTGAATCTAAAATCAAAGGTACTGCCCCGAAACCAGCGTTCTGTATCAGTATATTTGAATGAATGCAGAATGCGGTGAATCATATATTCTTTTAAATCTGAGGGAGACCCCAAACTTTGGGCCTGTACTGTATTTATATATGTATTAATATAATTGGCATAAATTAGCTAATTTACAAATATGAATGTTCAGTGCAAATAATGATATCTCTTTGTGCAATTTTTTAACAAGTTAAAAAATTGTGGTGTTAAGTCTCTCTAGGCCGAGAGCTTAGGGGTGAGGGGTGAGTGTTAGAGGCTTTCCCCATTCAAGTCAAATATGGCTAAAAACATAACCTTGTACACTTAGGGTTACAGGGGAATTCAACGCGGAAATCAATTTGTTTATAAAAATTACAGAAATGTATGAGTCCAGGGGTGAAGAAATATCTACCAACGAATAGATGACTGTTGTAATCACTTGCGAGATGCTTTTCTATGTTCTGTATGTAAATGCCATTAAAAAGTAATTTTTCATGGTTATTGCTAATGGAAAAGAACAATTTCAAAGTATATCAACGTAGCTTTGATGATATATCTACAGTAAAGGTTAAATTGCGAATATTCTTAAACTAGCACATCAATGATGTCGTGCTCATCCGGCATCTCGCAAGGAAATAATCACAATTTTTAAATTTCGCATAAATTAACTTCTTGTCAAAATTTCAAAATTCTGTGTAGTTTGATGAACCACATGTAGCTTTACCAGAATGGGGGAAAAAAATCAAAATCGGTCAACAAATGAACAAGAAGCATTTTTTTGTGAATTTTGAATGCGCATAACTTAGCATATTTAAAGAGTGTCAACATTCTGTGTAGAAGTTTTAAATCTCCAACCTAGCGCTATCATATAAAGCAAACAGAATTGAAATCGGACTTGAAATGATGAAGAAGAAGCATTTTGAAATTGTGGACGGACGACAGACGACGGACGCCACGCCACGGCATAAGCTCATCCGCCTCAAACAGCTGGATGAGCTAAAAATGGCAAGTCATAGAATTTATATTGCACAAGTATGGGAGAGCAACGTGCAAGGGACACCACAAAATAAAAATTAATGCAGTTGGTTATTATTTGGTGAATTTTCTTAAACTATTCACTCATATTACTATTCCCCTCTTTTAAAACCAATTAAATTCCAGGGTGAACTTCTCCTGCAAAGGGATACATCAGCAGTGGTAATGGAAATGAAATCCTGTTTTAATTAGTCTCAAATTACTCTGCATGCAGTTCTATACATAAAAAAAGTTCAGTGGAAACATACAGTATGACATTATTCCCATATGTGCTGGTATTTGAAGTAAAATCAGTGACACCAGTGCCAACATTTACTGATGTTATAAAAACAACAATAATAATTACAATTTCTGTAACATGCAAAATTAACATAGCGGAGCGCTCAAGGCGCAAAAAGATACCAGTTTAAAGTTAAGCAACTTTTTTTATATGCGGATAAACATAAATATACAATGTAAACTCTACAAGATAATAAAAATGGTTAAGTTGGACTGTGCAATTACCCACCCTGCATATACCAAGTTTTACAAACTGGGAAAGACCCCCCCCCCCCCCCCCCACTCTGTAGACAGACAGATGTTATAAAGTGCGTATTGAGAAAAAGATAATCCGTTTTGGAGGGGCAATATTCCCAGCTCATCTATTTGGGATATTTACTTCTATCATATAATTTAAGACCAACTACTCAACTTTACAATGATACCTACCTTAAGTCATAAATGTAACACATAACCCCAAAAATTGCAAATGAAAGTGACTGGTACAAAATCCATTTTTCCAAGTTTTTATCATGTCAAGGATGAAAGACTGGGGCAGCATTCATTCTAGGTCTTCTTTTGTTTTCTTAAAACTTGGAAAATGTATTCTATAATTGTATCTTCAATTGGAATTTGTTTAATTATGCTTTACATTTATGATTCAAGGAAGGCATCATTGGGAAAGGTGGAGAGTTTTGTCTTTAATTATATGTCACATAATTATGGGCAGCAAAAACAAACGAGCTTGGAATGAGGGCTCTCCTAAAATGTATTACTTTTTTTTTTATGCGCACTGTAGTGTTGGTGCCCCCCCCCCCAACCAGGGTTGAGTGTAGTGGATTGAAGTTACAGTTCTGATCAGTTTCTAACTGGAAACCACCATAAGAAAATATTATTATCATTATTATTATAAGTTAGTAGGAATTTGCACCATGTACCCTTTCACTGACATTCTGTCACTGTTCCACTAAATCACAACACATCATGTACATATTGACCTCTTAACCTATTTGATATTACTCTCATAAAATATAGAAACCACAGGAAAACCGACCATAATTATATAACATGACATTATGCACATGGGCCATTCCACTGTAGATTTGTAACTCGCGTTACAAATGACGGGTACATTAAAAAGATTTAAGCCCTCTATCTTTCAAAATGCTAAAATCTGAGTTGCTTTTTTATCCATATGAAAAACACACATAAAAGACAGACCAAACGGATTAAAACAGAAAAATATTTGTCAGGCTTGTGCAGGTTCTTGGCTGGTAGGACTTGAGAAACTCACATTACCAACAAATTAACGAATGAAATTACAATATTGAAAAAAACTTTTTACGAGTATATTTCTAATCTATCAACTGGATTAAAGTGAAGAGACAAGAAAAATCTGAAATCCATGGAGTGTTAATGTTGGATAATTCATATTACAGTTTGTCACATCTTTTCTGTGACTTCATACTAAATTGTATTGTTCAAATAAGTGTGAATTCTTCAGATTATACAATTGGAAAAATAACAAAATAAATTAGTGCGTTCCGTCAGGGTCTAAAAAGTGTTAAAAATTGTGTGTAGTCTATATGCATCAACTATGTTTAGTTCTAATTCACCTACAAGAACGTAAAATAAAGTAAAATCAAATTTAGTATGATGATTAGTATGATGATTAGTATGATGATGTCAGATGAATTTGTAGCTCAAAATATACCCTCAATTTGAGTTAAACCAAAATGAAGAAATCAAGAAATGTCATCACTACTGTTTAATCGCCCTGCAGTACATTACCTTGTATTAAAATTCACGTCGGAGAATACATATCATGAAGATTGTGTCTTCATCATTTCGAGTCACTACAGTTTCAAATTCATGTGGGAGAATACCTATTATGAAGAATTGTGTATTTTTCTTTCGGGGCACTACTGTACATGTACATTATGTTACATTACACCAGGTGTTGGGACACATTGATTTTCTCTATAAAATTTAAATTCTTCAAGGTCTTAGGGTATATGGTTAAAGGGATTTACTAGCTTTCAAAAACAGGAGCAATTAGATCAAGATTAATAAAATTATATTGTTCCAACAATAAAAACAAACTACTGAAAGTTTCAGATCAAATGGAATTCATTTACTACCTTAAAACAGTGTAACAAACAATGCCTAGCATACAGCCGAACACCAGTACCCTCTGCTGCTAGCATACCAGGCCGCTAGGGACAGCTACTATACAACAGGAAATGGGTGTCTGTTGTGTTAGGTGGAAAAAGCACATGGTTTTATAAACCATCCGGGGTCGGTTTATAAAATTTCAGTATGAACTCATTGATATCTCGAGGTAAAGCAAGCAATTAGCTTTCAATTTTAAAGAGATACCAGACTGACCTAAGTGTTTAGGCCAACTCCTTTAAACGTAAATACAAAAATAGTCTCATAAACTCATGAATTGTTTCTTAAAGCCGCTTTGTTTTTGTTTGTTTTTGTGCGTTTTGTCCAGGTTAGTTCTTTTTATTGTCGTATTGAAACTTTCAGGGATTTGCCTTTGACAGGCCTTTGGCCTTTGTAAATCCCACACATTTGTATATGTCATTTTGTATTCTCTATATTTGTGCCATGTGTAATTTCATGCCTATTTTAACATTGTATTGTATGTATTTGTCTTTTTATGCAAATGTGAAAATAAATGAATTGAATTGAATTTATAATCATGTTGGCAAAATAAGCTAAATCGAATAAAATGTGATTTGAATATCATTCAATGTTACTGCATCCCTTTAAATTTGGTGGGGGCATACCAGCATGTGTTCCATGGTCTGCTCTTCCCCACACTCACAGTTTGTCCATCCTTGATGTATCCCCACTTTTCCACAAGGACCTTGAGGCATCCTGTGTCTTTCCTATGACATGGTTCAGGCATGACCATGTTGGCCATGGCTCATGTAATATAGCTTGATGGGTGGGACTCTGAAGTAGGGCTTGTGGATAGCCCATGTGGCATTTCTTAGAGATGCTTGGTCTACAGGGTCAGCCTTTGATTATGGGAAGAGCTAGTTATTGAGGGATCCCATGGAGCAAGGAAACGTTATCTTTATAGTTTCGATCTCTTGTTGGTAGAATTGTGATTGTACCTGGTAGACTTAATCCCGATGGCAGCTTGTCATGCAGCTAAACTAGGATGTACGTGTAATGTGTTGGCAAGGTGGCAGTGCACAAAATAATGCTATTATTTATAATAAAACGGTGGATGTGCAAGTAAAAACCGATGTGCAAACTCCAGTAGCTTGGATCCAACAGGAGGATGCAATGCTCTGATGATGGGAAGAGCAGCCTCCTGGAAGGTAGTAACTGATGGACATGCTACTGTGGCCGCTAATAGGTGGTTGCACGTCCCGATGGTGCGAGGGTAGAAAGAGTACTTGTAACTTTCGATGGAAGCTGCAGGTACTGTGTACTTAATAAGAGGGTGATCATTCCTTCCAAGATTAGGAGCAGGGGTGATGTATGCAGGAAAATACATGTTGATTTGGTGATGATAAATCTTATAAAACAAGGTGCACTGTGCAAGTAGCCTGCGGTTGTGAAGGGTGGATTGAAGAGGTGATGGAGAGGTCCTGTGGGACTTTTTTCGGTGAGTTGTAGATCACCAGCACTTTACATTCCGGCAATATTGGCCACTGCAAAAAATAAATAAATAAATGAATAATAATGAATAAAAGGGGGGAAAAAAAAACAGAAAGAAAAAAAAAAAAGGTATAAAAAATGTAACAAGAAATTAAATTACTAATGTATAGTTTATCACTATAATATCAACTGCCAATAATTTGCACTGACTTTTTGTTCACTCCTTCTCAACTGTCGTTATGTATAAGAGGGTTATAATGAAGGATATTAAAGGGGAATCCAACCCAAGGAGAGAATCAACCTTACAGGAAGGAGGAAAATGAGAGGAACAATCTATAAAAAGTTTCATCAAAATCAGTTATCAAATAAGAGAGTTATGGAAGTTTGAAAAAGTCTACTTGTTCCTTATTGGGGATCCTCAAATTTGCATCATCGGCTTCAAAATGGCCGATCTTATGGACAACTCTCCATTCATTTTGTACACAAATTTTCAGATTTTCCCCATTTTCTTTGGAGATATATCTTACCTCCTGAGCTCAACATATGTTGTGTGAAATATATTTTCCCATGACATATTTTGAGCTCAGAGGTAAAGAAGACATATTTTGAAAGAAAATGGGGAAAAACAGAAAATTTGTGTACAAAACAAATGGAGAGTTGTCCATAAAATTAGCCATTTTAAAGCCATTGTTGCCAATTTGAGGATATCCATAGAAGGTGCAACGAGACTTTTCAAACTTCCATAACTCTCTTATTTTATAACTGATTTTGATGAAACTTTGTTTAAATTGCTCTCATTGTGCTCTTTTATATAAAAGTGATTTCTTTGGGTATTGTTTCCCTTTAAAATGAGAATAGCTTTAGGGCCAAATCCACATGAACAATGTATTTGACTTGTCAATACTGTACGGTGTGTAAGCTACAATTTTCAATTAATTCAAACAAATTTATAATCATTGTCCGACAATAGAAGGTTAAAAAGTTGTCCTACATATTAATTCAAACAAATTTATCATCATTGTCCGACAATCGAAGGTAAAAAAGTTGTCTTACGTATTAATGTACATGAACAAAAAAAAGTTCTACAATATGAAATGAATTTGCCAAATTTTCTTCAATATATTTTGTTTAAATCATTTTTTAATATAAAACTCGCTGACTTTTATCTTTCAAGTCTTGCACCTTTGAAAATTGGATGTCTTGGTAAGATTGAATAAAATAATCTAATTATATGGTTCCTTTTAAAATATTCTAACTTTAAAACAAAGCAAAGTGGCAAAAACCAATGTTTACGCATTAAATATTTGTGAAAATTTGAATTTGGCAGTTAGAGCAGATCTGGCGTCCTCTACTGGCATTGAAATTATTGCCCCTAAAAAAAACAGGCCTTCTGAATGACCATTTCATAGATTAAGCTTATCTACATGAGCTGCAAATCAAAGGGTTTATGCTAAATATTTCCTCCCCCATTGTCAGTAAAGAATTTTTATTTTGAAAAGGAAATATGTAGACAATTTGCCAGGAACACATTTTGTTTAAAAGTTTACAGTGTAATGCAAATTTATAATGCTCGTAACCTTCTTTTTTTTTCTTTCTTAAATAACATAACCTTTAATTCTATTTCCTTCTATGATCAAAATTTGAAGAACAAAACAATATTTTGATAAAATTTTTTATAGTACTATACACCAGGTTTCAAACTATGTTTACAACAACCAGGCATGCCATGAAATGCTGAATGAACTTTTTAAAAGATTATCAGACCAAAAAGGCTCAAAACATGATTTAATTCACAAATTAAAGTCAATGAAAATTTGATTTTTTCTTTTTATTCACAAAGATATGCTTATTTTCAATGTCATACATTACATGTAGGGTAAAATTAATATATTCCAGAATAACAATTATACTTCTTTAAGTTTTGAACAGCAATACAATTTGCAACAACCACCAACAAATACAAAACTTCAAAAAGAAGGAATTCATGAGCAATAAAATACATAGGATATTAGATTTAATACCATTTTTTTTTCTATTCAATAAAATTCAGATTTATTTCATACAAAAAAAAAAATTCTTATAAAATAGAAATAAAAAAAGTATTTACAGGTGTAAGTAACATTACAAAAATATTAAAAGTACTTGTTTGCCATTAATAAAAAAAAACAAAAAAAAAAACAAAAAAAAAAAACATTGGAATGCATGATAATTCAACTGTGCTCTTAATTTGCTAGTTTCAGCACAAAACCATAAAGCTTGTGAGGAGGCTTTTATTTTTCTTTCAGAATAAAATGACAATTAGGAGACACAGTTAGAGTGTGATTTGTAATATGTACCATATTCAAAACAAATGAATTAATGCTACAATACCAAACCAGAAACAATTTCTTCATCTTTCAAAAGGAAATAGTTTTAGCTTTAATTACCTGAATCTGTGTGTCCATTGTGCTGATGGCATCAAATGTGTTTTGCATGTAAAAACAAACAAGAAGTTCCCATCAGTGTACGACTTGTGTAGTCTTCATTTGTTTTACTACTTGTACATGTAGGTGGATTGTAAGTATTTGGCAACTTGACGAAATATGGGAATAGGATTAGGTAAAATTAATATTGATTTTTTTTGTCTTGTAATTTTTTTTTGTTAATTAACAACAACAACAACAAATTGAAATTAAGAGAACCTTTAAGAGCTTCAGACTATTGTTGACAGGTAGACCTATGCATGCAAGCTTTTAATCATAATACATTTAGATGTATAATATGAATGTACATGTACATGTACATACACTTGTAAATCTGCAAATTATAGTTAGGCCTACTCGAAACAAACACAGGGCACTAGACTGACATGATATTACATCTGATAATTCCAGTTCTGGTTGTGACATAAAATAAATTGTTTTAGAACCAAATAAAAAACATAGGGTAGATGTAGGGAATACCGGCCACTTAAGCTCATTTGCTTAATTAGGACATGAAAACAATAAAATCACAAAAGAAAAAGTTTATCATTGCTTAGCTATATCATTCACCTTTATTTTCCAAAAAAATTGAGGTAATCAAATATTTGTTGAGGCAGTTATATGCAAATAATGACGTCATGGTAAATTGTCCGGCATTCCCTACAGTGTAGGAAATACCGGACAGTATGTTTTTACCCTTTTTTTTGTATAAAGATCTGTCTGGAAGCACTGATTTGAATGTAAACCATCAACTTAACATGTTTGTATTGATTTTTTATAACATTATTTATTTTTAGAAGATTATATGCATTTTACTACAAAATTTCAAAACACTCAGAATAACTTTATATCTCATGTAGATCATGACATATCACAATAATAATAAAGAGAAATAGACATTTCAAAATTGTCAAACAATTTAATAAATAAATATAATACATTATATATGCAATACTATTTGATCTACATGCTTAGCAACTCAACCCGGAAGTAAAACAAACAACCGTCAATGTGGTGTCCGGTATTCCCTACACAAAAAAATGACTGACTAGCACTTTTCAACAAACTGCCACCCCAATACACAGGCTTTGTACTGTGCAAACACTTCATACACGTTTGGCCCACCCTCCACACATGTCCATAATGCATGAAATAGAGGTCATGCCCCAATTCTATTTTTATACCATCACATTCTTTAAAATGTCAATTTTTACATCAGGCCATTTTTCAGGCTGCAAATTTTCCTACCTTGACAGATTTTGGTAGTTTTCTCGGAGATTTCTCACTTGTTGTTGTCGAATACAGCATTCAACCTTCCCAGACAGACCACCTGACCAATAGATGCCGGTATTTCAACTCAGTTGATCTTATGTTGGCAGCTAGGGCTGGACATGTGGTGACCGTCCGATATTCCCTACTGTCCGCTATTCCCTACATCTACCCTACTTCATCATGTTAAAAAAAAAAGGCTTAAAAATAGGCCAAAATGCCTCATGACAATTGCAATTAACATTTAGGAATTAAGTTTTCTTCCATTTTTTCCGATTGCAATTATAACACCAGAGCACAAGAGTGCCTTTGAATCAAGATATTGTCTTCCATATACTCACCTCTATACATGTAGGTCTTGTTCAAGATGACGATTCTTTTTGGAGGCTACAGCACAATGAAAGTAGCTGATTCCTGCAAGCATACATGTACAATGAAAGATCATCATCAATTATCATTATTATCATAAACGGGGGCTAATACCTACAAAAATAGTAGTGTTCAATATAATAGACACAAGAATGTATATTTAGTGTTTTCAAAATAATATTTCGTTATTTCATATCAATTATGCTAATTAATGCATAAATCTACATGTAAGTCCCTTCGTTTCCTACACACATTTTCAGATTTTCCAAATTTTCTTACAGTATATATTACCTCCTTCTAATATTTACATATCTTTTGTGCAATATATAAAGTCCCATGACATATTAAACTTGAAACTTGAAACTTGATATTTTGAGCTCAGAAGTAAATAAGGCATATTTTGAAAGAAAATTGGGAAAATCTGAAAATTTGTGTACAAAACGAATGGAGAGTTGTTTATAAAATCTGCCATTTTGAAGCCGATGTTGCCAATTTGAGGACACCCATAGAAATCACAACGAGACTTTTCAAACTTCCATAACTTTCAAATTTTATAACCGATTTTGATGAAACTTTTTTTTTTAATTGCTCCTCTCATCATGTTCTTTCTTATAAAAGTGATTTTTTCCTTACGTGCCTTCTCCATTCAAAGGGTGTCAGTTTGCCGCATAAATCGGCTTTTGAATAAAATCCTGAAATCTCAATACGGCTTAAACATGTTAAAAGCTGAAAGCTGGATGTTTCCCGGGGTGGAATAGGAAGCCGCGGGAAACTGACACTTTTGAATGGACAAGGCGCCTAATAGGTACTGGTTTCCTTTAATTTTGGCTTAATAGACCAGGGGGTCGTTTCACGAAACCATGGACAAGTTAGTCCATGTATCTTTATCCGCCAACCACTGAGTTAGCTCCAATCTTACTATGTTGGTTACATGAAGCTTTTCCACGCTAGACAATTAGTGATATCGATATTATTGCAGAAACTATCGACGAGCTAATATTAAGAAAATTTGTTTTAGAAGTATTTTCAATATTATCGAAAATTGACGTGATAAAATGAGTCAAAAACAGTATGAAAACTCATATCATGTAAAATGTGTAAACTCTGTATCGAAATGCACACTGTCACTTACTGCATAGATTTAAAAGGTGTCAATCATTATCATAAGACCACGTCGGAACATGAGATGGGTACCCCCGCATGTGCTAATTTGATTGTTTCGTAAATCAGACTACATGTACATGTACATGTATGAAAAATTATGCTAGCTGAAACATGTAGATTGAGGTTTTTCCACTATTCCCTGCTGGAAAGAACACACTCATTCACAATGTGAAACACAGTGTGATCACACTGTGTTTCACAATGTGAAGTCTGCTCCACAATGTTAAATTGGGGCGTTTTCACATTGTGAAATCAATTTCACACTGTGAGCTGGTATATTCACACTGTGAAATCAATTTTCACATTGTGAACAATGTGTAGTTTTCCACATTGTGGTGCTCCACAATGTTAAATTGGGGCATTTTCACATTGTGAAATCAATTTCACAGTGTGAACTATGTTTTCACACTGTGTTCACAATGTGAATGAGTGTGTTCTTTCCAGCAGGGTTTCTATGTTCATTGACAAAAATAAATCAAGAATACATTACAATTTTTTTTTTAAATACACTGTAAACATAAATTAGTCATTGGTGCTCATAAATTAGTCAAAACGACTAATTTATATTAGTCCAGTCTCAGTAACTTAATTACCTCAGTCAAGACTAGTTTAGGTAAGTCATTTTGACCAATATAGACAAGTCATTTAACAAATGACTTGTTTACATTGGTCAAATGACTAACAAATGACATGTAGGCCTACAAATGACTTATTTATGGTCAGAGGCTAGGCCTACGGCGCACGTAACAGTGATTCGCGGTCAAACCACACAGACACATGCTGACATGGTAAAAACAAAACGACATCGAATGCAACGCAGAAGAATTAGATCCATCTCAGGATATCGTTGAAAAAGCTTTTAAAGATCAAGGTAAGTTTATGTCATATTCTATTTTTAACGCGAATCCCGAACATGGAAGAAATTGTGATGTAAAATTATTATTGTCATGATTGTAGCCCCACATGCTCAATTCCACGTTAGTTGTATGCTTATATCATGGAATACTAGTAATTTGTAGTTGCAGAACACGCTCTATACTCGGATGGTGTGCTGAATGATTATAGTTATGATGATCGATAATTAGTATCATTGAATATATTCATGTAAAGAATCAAAGGAAAGAGTTCCTCTTGCGGCAGCCACTCAAAAAAAAAAAAAAAAAAAAAAAAAAAAAAAAAAAAATCGATAACAACACACTTGTGCGCATGCGTCTTTATAATTTATCGGACGTCAACCTTTTGCTATTCAAAATTGATTCAAAAATAAACAAATCCTCGGCAGTTCGCAAGCCGTCTCGTTGGTGTAGTGGTGTGAGAGTAAGACAGTGACGCTGATGAGTCGGGTTCGACTCCCGCTATTCCTCTTGTGTTTTTTTACTAAATAAACTAAAAGTTGTATTTTGTTGTTATTTTTTTTTATTATTGAAATATCTTTTTTTTTTTTAATAAATATAACCTTAACCATAACCCTAACCCTAGTCTATGTTTAAAATATTATTATAAACAATTTCCACGTGTATAATTTGGGTAGCTGTCGCAAAAGGAACTCTTGCCGAATCGAATTTTAATTTGTAAAAGATGAGGTGGTGCAGCCCCCCCCCCCCAAAAAAAAAATAAATAAATAAATAAATAAATAAATAAATAAATAAAAATAAATAAATAAATAAAAACATTTTTTATTTAACATTTATTTTTCATTAATTTTGTCATGCAGAATGCCAGACACCTCCATGGTATCTACAACATCTCTATCACACTGAACATAGCACAGCAAAAGTGTCAACCACAGATGAAGCTTCGCAAACAGAAGTATCACTCAAACAAATTGCATCTATCCTACGAAGACAGACAGCTTACAGACCCATCGGCTTTCACGCGCTCCAGATTCATAGAATGTGTTTCTTCGTCAGACGATTCCTGCTTCTTTTATACCCGTGAGTTGTTTTTATGATTGTTCAAATATTTTGCAATAATGTATGATCATGAGCAATGTATACACGTACATAACAATATTTCCTATTATTTTAATTTATAACATAATATATTTTCCCCCTTTTACATGATTGAAGGTGATCATGCTGAAAGAAGGCATCAAAATGGGGTACTGGAATGGATTCAAAACACCGAAAGCTTCTCCAGCTAGATCTGAGGTATTTTCACTTCATGTTCTATAATTCTGTACTTGAATCTGTACATGAAAATCATTTTTGAATAACAATCTCACCTTTTAGAGGGAGTGTATTTTAGACATTGGACTAAATGGTTTATTTCGCCAATTGAATGACAACATTTCACTGTAATTAGAGCTTTGCAATATTATTGTCATTGCAGGGTATTTTTTTTTTATTGTTTCACATATTTAATTGCAATTTACTTATATATTAGCTTATAGTACATTATGTCTCATATTTTTATGTTTGGAATTAAGACACCTTTCCAATATGGTGTGGTCATGTCTACTTGAAAGAGATTCAACAACTGCTTGAACGCCTTTTTTAAACACAATTTGTACCATTTTAAACTGATTTTTTTTAAATGATTTTTTAAAGTTATGAATGTTATGTTATAATATCTAATGTCACATATATTGCAACACTGAATTC
Organism: Paracentrotus lividus; assembly: GCA_940671915.1. Classification (NCBI taxonomy): domain Eukaryota; kingdom Metazoa; phylum Echinodermata; class Echinoidea; order Camarodonta; family Echinidae; genus Paracentrotus; species Paracentrotus lividus. The sequence continues at coordinate 181,346 of CALNVZ010000711.1, forward strand.
ACCTGGCTGGATAATAGGTTAGAGCGGTCCGCAGACTGTAGTTATTTAGTTAACTTTGCCCAAGGCCTGGCAGCCCAGGTGAAAACAGTGTCTTAATATTTTTGTGTTCTTTAATAATATGTTTTTATATGCAATCAATTTGATTATATTGTATGTCATCTTTCTGCCGAATAGAATAATAATTTTGATAATAATAATAATAGTAATAACTAATTTGAATGACTATTTTAAAATTTTAGTAAATTTGAAAATCAAATGAATTCATGTGAGGAATAAAGATCATGATGAGAGAGACAAATATTTCAATTATTATATTGATACCCTTCCAGGGATTTTATAATGCCTGTCTAATAATTCTTTTTATTTTAATGGCCTTATTTTTCAGGAACATCGTTCAAGGATATTCACTGTGTATAAAGAATTCATGTTTACACTTTTCCGTCTTCGACGTGGTTTTACAAATCGTTGACTGGCAGATACATTTGGAATTGGAACATTTTGAAATTTTCTGGCCCTTAAACTGCGACCACTTCTCATCAAATGGCCAACAAAGGAACAAGTTAGGGCAAGTCTTCCGAAGAGTTTTAGATATTTCAAGAACACTAGAACAATTATAAAGTGTACTGAAATATTTAACCCCATCAACGCCTTGTTCTCAAAGAATAACTTGGTCATCTTATAAACATCAGAATACTCCCAAGCTCTTAGTTGCAACATTTCCAAGGGGTACCTTCATTTTTCTCTCTCAGCTTTGGAGGTAGTGTATCAGATTAAAAGATCACACAAGAATCTGGTTGCTTGAACCACATTGAACATGGCGATTGAATGGAGTTGTACCTTTGTTGAGCTGGGGGAATATTTGCTATTTGTTATTGTTGAAATTTCCAAGACAGCTGAACTTCAGATACATGCTATTTCCTGCATTTCTATTTTATTTTTTTTTATTTTTTGGTTCTATTCTGCATAATGTTCTTGTATTCAAACCTTTATATTACACTGTACCACGTACTTTACCTTGTTTGAATGTATTGCATGCAGTGAAATGCAACATGTCATGTATACATGTACATATTAAAAAAAAATACGTATACATAATTATTATATTATTTGAAGTGAAGGTGATGATCGGGAATTTCTTCATAGAAACCAATATTTTCGAATTTACATTTATGCATTTTAATTTACTTTTTTTTTTAAATATAAAATTGTATTAGACTTTTCAATTCTTCTCCATCCTGGTCTCTCTCTCTCCCTCTGTCCTCCCCTCTTGTTCTCCTTTCACTTTTACTCTTACTCTGTGTCTTCCTCACCCTCTCACTCTCTTCCTCCTATGCTATTTAAGTGTATTGGCCTCACAAATTTGCCTTTTAGTATAGTAATAACACTATGATATCTTGACAGGCTATTTACTATGTAATCCTCAATACAACAATTCAGAGTATCTGCTATCATGATAATGTTAACTATTATGCTATATATCTTTATAATTTATGTTCTACTATGTAAAAATGAAATTTTGTAAATATGTTTTATCGAGTTAAAAATATAGACCATTATTATTATTATTATTATTATTATTATTATGATAAACAGGATCAAGTCCGTATTTTTCCTTGAAAGACTTTGCTTTAACAAAAAGCCACGAAGTGATTTCAAGTGCAACTTTTTAGTGTCCAAGTGTTTTTTACGAATAATTCTAGTTGTGCGAGAATCGCTGCTTTCTGGAGATCGTAGATCTGGATGTTCGGGGAGATCTTGTGATGAGGCTCTCGATTCCCCTCTTCACCATCCCCGTGTGACCAATTATCACCGGGGTGACTCTGCCTTGACGTTCCACATTCGTTGGATCTCAATCCTCAGGTCTTGATATTTCAGCGCGCTTGTCCTTCCTTGACTGCGAGGTTTATGTCGTGAGGGACGGATACTCGATGATGTTAACTTTGTTTCCCTCTCTCTTACGATGAATGTCTGGCTTGTTACAATTGATAGCTCTGTCTGTCATTATTATTATTATTATCATTATTATTATTATTATTATTATTATTATATTATTATTATTATTATTATTATTATTATTATTATTATTATTATTATTATCATTATTATTATTATTATATTATTATTATTATTATTATTATTATTATTATATTATTATTTTATATTTTATTAATTATTATTATCATTATATTATTAATATTATTATTATTAGTATAGCCGATTATGTTGAAATAGATCTGTTTTAAATCAAGAAGAGATTTAGTTGCTTCATTATTTTGTTTTACATAAAATATGCTTAAATGATGACATCTAAAATAAGTCATTTGACTAATATTTGGCTTGGCTTGCAACGATCGTCTGCGTTCGCGGAGCGGGGATGGAGCGGGGATGGCCGCACCCTTCATGACACCGGGGGGGGGGGGCTTTCTCGAAAGGGTGTTGAGGGAGGGAGTCAAATTACGCACCCATTCGGAACACCGGGGGGGGGGGGGGCTTTTCTCTGAAAGGCTTTGTTTAGTAGTTTTTCTGAACCAGTCGTTTTTTGAAAATTATTCATTTAATAATGAAAATATAATATCAATAGATAATAATAATAATAATAATGATAATAATAATATACCCAATATTTGTATCGCGCCTTTCCCAAATATAACAGGAGAAATAGAGGACAGCTTGCATTTTTGTTGATTTTAAATTTCATACTTTAGAACCCCCAAGATTAATTAAATATAGTCTATACTGCACAATTTATCTGAATATTTTCGGCTCGAGCTTCGCGCTCGCTTTTTTTCATAGTGGTAAAATAAAATTGTTTAATTCCCCGTTTTAGGTAGTATAGACCTATATATCGGGGAGTGTTTTTAAACTCGCGATTCTCGCTCTTTTGCTCGCTCCGCTCGCGATATATATTTTTTAAAAGTTGCCCCCCCTCTGGAAAATCCTGGATCCACGCCTGCCATACATTCGTGATTTTAAGCCCTTCAGCCCCCCCCCCCCACACACGAATAGCGAACGGATACAACTGCGAAATAAATTATTTAATTATTGAGTGATGATTGACCAATTTTAGAAATGAAACTTATTCTTTACCAGCAAAAATTCGCCGCTGAAAAAATTTTTCATTAATAAAGACAAGACGAAAACAATTGCGGAAGAAATTATTTAGTTATGGATTGTTTAAACGGCCCGACTTTAGAAGCGAAACTATTCTTTATCAGTAGAAGTCGCCGTTGATAATTTTGTGAAATAAATTCTCCGAAAATCAAAAATTTAACAGCAGACGCTGTTAAATAATGACACCCCCCGGCCCCCCCAAAAAAAAAATCCCTCTTATTCGGAGGTTATTCATTGGTGACCAAAAGACAGTCCCAACTATCTTAATCAATTAGCTCTGGCAGTAATAGCTCAATTTCGGAAATAACGAACTCTGCTTTTTCTATTTTCGGAATAACGAACCTTATTCTATTATCGGAAAACCAAACCTTATTCTATTTTCGTAATAACGAACCATGTTCTATTTCGGAATACGAACCTTATTCTATTATTGGAAAACCAAACCTTATTCTATTATCGTAATAACGAACTTGTTCTATTTTCGGAATAACGAACCTTGTTCTATTTTGGAATAACGAACCTTCGGTATAACGAACACTAATCCCCCCCTGCGGACTACTGGACCCGCAGCGCGGCCGCGGACTATCGGACCAGCGGACTATCGGGCTATAGCCGCTTGGGGGTCTGAACTTAAATATCAACCAACAAAAAAAAATGCAAGCTCTCCTCTATTTCTATTATAATTTATTAATATTATATTTTTATTATTTCATGAATAATTTTCATAAAAACGACTGGTTCAGAAAACTACTAAACACAGCCTTTCGAGAAAAGCCCCCCCCCCCGGTGTTCGCGAATGGGTGCGTTAATTTGACTTCCCTCCCTTAACCAACCCTTTCGAGAGAAAAGCCCCCCCCCCCCCCCCCGGTGTTCACGAAAGGGTCGGCCATCCCGCTCCACCCCCGCTCGCGAACGCAAACGATCGTTGCAAGCCATTTGGCTTTGTACTAACTAAATTAAATTCTAGTCATATGATTAAATCCAAAAGTGTCTGAAATGACTAAAATTTAGTCATTTGACTAATTAATTCTAGTCATCTGACTAAATCTGAAAGTGTCTGAAATGACTAAACTTTAGTCATTTGACTAATTAATTCTAGTCATCTGACTTAATCCAAAAGTGTCTGAAATGACTAAACGTTAGTCATCTGACTAATTAATTCTAGTCATTTCAGACATATGGCAGGACTAATTTTTATTAGTCAAGATGACTAATTTATGTTTACAGTGTATCAATTCAAAATTACTTATATTTTGGGACTAATGAGATCTATTTTACTACCCACGTAGTCTCTACGGGTCTATTTATGTAGTTTTATGGTAGGCTATGATGATTATAAATTTACTCAATATTATTTCTTGATTGGATATATTTACTCCATATTATTTCTTGATTAGATCTAAAAAGCACTTGATCCTTAGTTAGACTTATCAGTGGCGGATCCAGGATTTGAAAATAGAGGGGGCGCCAGCCCCGATAATGGGATGAGCCAATAAAATTTTCCAATTTTAACATGTACAGTCATTGGGTGATTTTCAAATTATAGAGGGGGCGTGTGTCCCCTGCGCCCCCACCTGGATCCGCCACTGACTTATGACACTTTCGTGAAACGGCTCAGAGTTTAAATTATTATAATTTATCCATGTTTCCTTCCTGGTGACATAGTAACAAGGTAATAAAGCAAACTGTTATATAAAAAGAATGAACTACAATACATGGAATCCAGTTAACATACATTAATTGTTGCTATGCCAGGCAAGCTTCAGGCAAGCTTTCAGGTTGTCAAGAACAAACTTTCTTTAAAAATTATGCATAGAATTTGAATATGTAAACTGGTTTAAAAAAAACTCTTTACGTGCCACCCCGCCCTAACCCCTCTGCCGCACTGGTAATCCGTACATGCCAGGGTCTATATCCCCCACTGCCAAGTTTTTTTCCCCCTTGTACTTAAATATGAAAATTAATACTTCCTCATAACTATTTAAAAAGATCTGTCGACAACAATGTTGTACTTAAAATATGTGGCATTTTTTTTTTGTCTTTAAATTACACCAAATTCTGTTTTTAAAAATAAGAGGGCAATTATCTAAACTTGCATTGTTCCAGGGCATGAATTTGGTTTTTATTGTGTGCGATTGTTTGTGCACTAGGTTCCTATCAAAATGTTAACAAACACATTAAATTACCCACAAAAAAAAGTTTAATGTAAACTGTGTGAAGAGAAAATTGGCCAATTAAAAGCCGGATGTGCCCGCCGCAGTATAAAGTGGATTAACCTGTGAGTGTGCAGTGCGCAAAACGATGGAATCAGCGTAATCAATCAATGTTATTCCGAATGTGCGCAATCATGCACGAAGCAGGGGAGGGTAGGAAACAAAGCATGGATTAAGCGGTCAATAGTAGGCCAGCAAGCATGAGTATGGCACCGAATAGTAGGCTATGTCTCATGCATCCGGCACATAAAGAGATATTATCCTCTTCATAATGTTTTTTTAAATAAGTTCATCGAGCAAACAGAAAAAAATATCTGTTAAAGAAATAAAGACAAAATTCAATGAAAACTTCCTTTTATTTATGATGACTACTGAAAATTTACATTAATTATTCAACTTCAATTGGGTGTTTTACATCTGTGTGTTTGGAAGCAGTGTGCACGTGGCATGCACTACTATATTTGCACGCAGTACACTAGTACAAGTACAAAATGGAGGCACACGCTACACATGTAGCACGTATTAAGCTATCTTGTATATATGATTGCCTGCATTCAAATATCACACTTGCAGACAAAAACTGCAAATTTTATTATTTTGAGGCCTTACAATTATGCCATGGTCTAGGGTCGAAACCACTTGCACCCCCCCCCCCCTGCAACTCATGTCCATGGTATCCTCATGGAGCTATGGCGTACATCGGGGAAATCGGAAAAATGAGTTAAAAAAAAAAAAAAACTCATTCCCGAGGGACCCCCCATGGAGTTTTTTGACCACGCCCACTTTCCTCACTGAAGTGGTTTATACTAAGGGTATGTGAAAGAAAACCATGCATAACTTTCCAAGATATCATTCTTATGGAACAAGTGACCCCTCAAAATGTTGGTCTTGAATAGGGCTACAAGAGGAATTAAATATTTTGCAAATTAATGTTACGTAAATGTCACGAGAGGTCAAAAGGTCACAGAACTTGACCTCTGGCAGAACGCTTTTCCGGTTAAAATATGAATAACAAAGTTTCAATTACTGTCAACTAAATTTGATGAGCATTTAGCCAAAATTAATGTAACAGAGCTCAAGAAAATTTATTCTTCTTTTATTTGACATATAACACATTTCATAATTGTCACGCATGACTGCACAGCGTTCATTTTTACGAAAACGTTACATGACCATTTTTACCAAAAAGTAGCCATTTCCTGTATATGTCTGCCTACTGTACGACGTGTGCTATGGCATGTGTAATAGCTACAAACAGATAAACTTACTTTGATTTAGAAATTTGTAAGAACACAATAAACAAGGTGCAATGATTCTTCAGGTCACTCTGATGGCACACATGACCGGCAATATGTAACACACATATATCTTAGCAACGGTTGCTAGGTAACTTATTCTCCCTAGCAACAGGCTATTAAGATCTTGTTATTTCAGAAAAGATTACAATAAAAAGTTTCTGAGCATCAAAATAGTATTCCATTGTGCAGTTCACTCCACTGCACCATAGTTTAGGCTGGTAACGGTTGCTAAGCAACATATTTTAAATATAAATTTGGCATAGCAACCCATTATCTTCTAACTGACTACACAACAAAGAATTGAATCCAAGTTACATGATAAATGTGTTAAATTGACCTCAATGACTTTTGATAATTATATCCATGTATAACCATGGGTCTGGTGAATAAAGACATGCACAAGCCCACACACACCCTCAAACCCTCGCACACACCCTCAAAAACACACCCACACACACACACACTCACACACACTCACACACACATTCACTCATATTTTATTAAGTCTCCCTAATCCGCTTCCCCTGTCCCAGGCACGGGGAAATCAACCAACAAAAAAGAGAACATTTTGTAACCCTAATTAGCCAAAACATACGGTGTGTAAAAAGCAATATTATTTTGTTTTGCTCGTGAGTTATTGGTATTTGAATTAAGTTAGCCCGACCACCAGTGAGTCTTGTAAATGTTATTATTATTATTAGTATCATCATCATCATCATCATCATCTTCATTATTTCTACCTCCTTCCCTTTACTTAGCCTGCAAAGTTATCAATGGAAGATTATTCAGTTTCACGATATTCTTCTTCCCATACAATCTGTCAATTACATCTGTCGTTTCATTGTCAACTGCCCAAGCTCCTCCATCACGTTGAAACATACTTTGAATTACCCTGCATGATCTTAATTCCTCGGACATTCAAATTTCCCTTTAATGCACTAGTGCTATTACAGCCTGTAAATGCATTTAAAGGGATTGAGTAACTTTCAAAAACGAGAGCAATTAAATCAAGATTAATAAAATCACATTTTTCCAACAGTAAAAACAAACTACGGAAAGTTTCAGATCAAATGGAAGTCATTTACTACCTTAAAACAGTGTAACAAACAATGCCAAGCATACAGCTGAACACCAGTACCCTCTGCTGCTAGCTCAGCAGGCTGCTAGGAACGGGGACTATACAACAGGAAATAGGTGTATGTTGTGCTATGTGGAGAAGCATAGGGTTTTATAAACCATCCGGGGTTGGTTTATAACGTTTGAGAATGAAATCATTGATATCTCGAAGGTAAAGCAAGCAATTAGCTTGCAATTTTGAAGAGATTCCAGACTGACCTAAGTGTTTATAATTATATTGGCAAAATAAGCTAAATCAAATAAAATGTGATTTGAATATCATTCAATGTTACTAATAGGGCAGACCATTAACCAGATGTAAGGGACATGGCTAGGGTGGTAACATCAATACAACACCTTATGCTGCCTTTACTAGTCTGGTAGATCATGTTGTTGATCCCTTCTAAGATTATTCTAACAACGTAGTATAATAGAGGAGGATGAAGAAGATATCGGGATCGGGGATCCTCTCCCTAACAAACTTTAATATATGCTTCTTAGCGTACACGATGTACAGCACTACACGGGAGTAAGTTTTCTCCTGTGTAGAAAGCAACACATGTAGTACAACACAAGTTTCCTTTTCCATCAGGAGTTAGTTGAAAGACCAATTTGTCGCAAAGATGATAACTTCATGACCTGACAGAGTTTCTGCTGAGGTACAACTGCTTCAATCTCATTATACAAGTCTTACAAATTGCACCTTGTTGTCATCATTGGAAGAAACTGTTTCCAGTCGTTTACTTCAGCCTCTTTGTTTCACCCAAATCAAGTTTGTCACTGATGCCTTGTCGGATCTTCTCTACGCCCTTCATCGACTCGCTCTTGTACATGTCAGTATTAAGCACAACTATTGACTGAATGGGCACAGATGCTAGTTGGGAAATTTCCCCGAAGGTGGCTGAGATTTCACGTAGAGTATTGGATACAGCATTGCCATCTTCGGTAAAGATAGCCTAACTGGGATCAGGTAAGTTTAACAGA
>CALNVZ010000711.1:205682-228654 GCA_940671915.1 Paracentrotus lividus
AATTACCTGGATTTAGTGTGCCTTGTCCATCAGAAGTGAGTCCAAGTTTCCGGATCGGCTCAATTTATCCAGCCTCGGAAATCATAATCAGCCTCTAGCTTTCTTTAAAATAGTCTTTAAGACAATGCGAGGATGGCAGATTTCACCGATCTTTAATTCCAAAAAGTCCACTTCCGTATATTATGCACAAGATTGTGGAAAGACACTTCTCCACACGCCCGAGATCTGAACGATGGCTGAGAAGGCCGCTAACTGGAAGAGAGAAAACGCTCTATTTTATAAGATGCTCAACACACTACGAAACATGTCACGAGAGGAAGCCAACTTTTAAAAAATTCTATCAAATCGATAGTATAAATATTTGATATTGAAATTATGAAGACAGTTTGAAAAGTCTCTTATTTTTCTCCATGGGGCCCAAATTTGGCAACATCATGCTTCAAATGACATATTTCATAATAAAACAACGCTCCATCTCGGGTGTTTGTACACAAAATTTTCAGATTTTTCCATTTGCTTCAAATAATGCCTTATTAACTTCAAAGAAGCGCTACAAAATATCATAAAGTTTCCAAGTTTCCAATTTCACTTAAGTGAGTGTATATGCATTGGATATCTTTGAAGTATTATCGAAAAACGATAATAAACCGTATTAGAAGGAAATCCCGGTTGGTCAATATATTACTGTAAGAAAGTTGTAAATCTAAAATTTGTTAGAAACGAAGAGACTGATATCATGTATATTAGCATAATTATATGAAATAACAAATGTTATTTTAAAACTATACTAGAATATACTATTTGTTGTGTCTATTATAGAACACTACTAACTTTACCCGCCGTATGATAATAAAGATAATTCGATAATTGATCTTTTCCTTATACTATGTATCTTGCAGGAATCAGCTGACTTTATTGTGCGTAGCCTCCCAAAAGAATCGTCATCCTTGAACAAGACCCTACATGGTATGATTAGAGGTAGTATATGGAAGACAATATTCTTGATTCATAAGGCACTCTTGTGCTCTTGGGTGCCGATACTGTTTATAAGCCAGCAATCAATCGGCCAAATATATGGACAGAAACTATCATTCCCTTTAAATCGTTTATATCATGTCAGCGAGGGCATTTTGGCCCTTTATTTTTTAAGGCTGATCCTTTTTTTTTAACATGAATGAAAGTATTGCCGTTTCTTATTCTTGAACAAATAAAACAATTCCTTATTATGGTTTTGCAAACCAGTAACTGGAATCTATCACCGGGCAATAGTCATCTTCAGCCTAGTGCCGCTGTCTGTTCGAAGTTAGTATACTAACTATAAGTTGCTTTTGTGGTATACCAGATTTCACGTGTATTTCTGACATGTCAGTACAAAGGTTATCCGTGATATTATACATCTAAATGTTATTATGATTAACCAAGCTGTGGTACTGCCATGTTAGGCCTAACCTGTCAACAATACTCTATGTCTGAAAGCTCTTAAGGGTTCAATCTTTAGTTTCACATTGTTTGTTGTTGTTAATTTATCACAAAAAAATATTACAAGAAAAAAAAAAATCATAAATATATTAATTGTTTTACCCAATTCCTCAATTAATTTCTCCCATTATCTCTGTTCAGGTGCCACGAATACTTAGCCAATCTGTCCAACGTCGGTACGTACACTGTACTGAGTGCTACATAGTCAGTACAAACAAATGAAAGACTTAGCACGGTCATATCACTCGTGATTGTAACTTCTTGTTTGTTTTGTACTTGCAAAACACATTTGATTGCGACAATCAGCACAAAGATGGACACACAGATTCAAGGTAATCTAAAGCCTAAAACTATATCCTTTGAGAGAAGCGGGAGAAATTGGAGTCTCGTTTGGTATTGTAGCATTAGTTCATTTGTTTAGAATATATTGCACGAAATTGACCAAGGAATCCACACATCTAACTAGTGTCTGTCTCGCTATTGTCAATTTATCTCCTACGGAAAAAAATAAAAGCGCCCTCCTCAACAAAGCTTTATGTTGTCTTGATAGAACTACCATGTAGCAAAATTCAAAGAGCACAGTGGAAATTATCATGCATATCCAGCGGTTTGTCTGTTTTTTTTTTTTTCTTCATTTTTCTTTTTTTATTAATTGGCAAACAATACTTTTGAATATTTTATGTAATGTTTCTTCGATATACTTTTTTTATTTCTATGTTATAAGAGTTTTGTATGATAAATACATCTGAAATTAATCATTAGAAAAAATGGTCATTAAAAATCTAATCCTATGTATTTTGAATTGCCTCAGTATGGAGATCCTTACCCGCTTTTATGACCAGTTCTTTGTTTTAGTTCTTGGCTGACTTGTTGCGCAATATTATTTTGCTGGTGAAAAACTACTTATTAAAGATAAGAATTTATTTAATTGTTATTCTGATAATAATTTCGACATCACCCTACATGAATGTTGAAACATTGAAAAAATAAGCAAATATCCTTTGATGAATAAAAAGAAAAAAATCATATTTCATTGACCCTAATTTGGTAAATTACAATCCATTGTTTTAGAGCCCCTTTTTGGTCTGTGATAATCCTTTTTAAAAACATCACTTCAGCATTATTTTATGCCATGCTCTTCGAGTTGTTGTCAAACTAAATAGATTTGGAGAAGCTCTATTATCACTGTATGGTTTCGTAGTAACTATTATAATTTTATTTAATAAAATATTTTTTTTGTTCTTCATTAATTATTTATCAACTAAGGAAATTTTAGGAATTACATAATCGGTATCGTTAATAAAAAAAAAGACGATATAGAAAAAAAAGAAGGTTGACGAACGTTATAACTACGCTCAATTTAGACCACTGTTAAATCTGATGACTCTTTAAAAACGAAGAAAAATGAGTTTGCACTGGTTCCTGCGCCAAATTGAGCTACATCCTGAGAGACTATATATTTAATGCAACCCAACACTCGACTAATTCCTTTTCAAAATAAAAATTCGGGTTTGGATCTGACAAACTAGGGGCGGTAGAAATACGTTTAGCATTAAACCCTTTTTGATTGCCAGTCATGTTAGATAGCTTAACAATCTTAGTGAAATCATTTGTCACTCTGAAGTGCCGTTTTTTAGGGGCATATCATAATCCAATGCCTAGGTAGAGCACGCAGCAATCTGCTCTAACTGCCTAAATTCAAAGTTCACAAATTTATATTATAATGTAAACATTTGGTTTAGCCCCACCCTATTTGCTTACTTGTTTGAACGTGTTAGTAGAGAATATTTAAAAGGAACCAATATTAATAGATTATTTTGATATGCAATCGTTACCCACGACATTTTTACCAAATATTTCAAAGCGATGCAAGACTGTTGAGAGAGTAAAAGTCAGCCGATGTTCTATACCCCCATGGAACAAAATATTATTTAAACAAATACCCATCTCGGTATTATTGAAGAAAATTTGGCAAACTGCGTGTTTGGCATATTTGTACATTAATACGAACGTTTCTGAATATATAATAGACAACTGATTTTTACCTGTTAGATGTGTCGGAACAGATGCATGTAATAAATTGTTTATGATATAATATGGAGGTAGGACAACTGTTTTCTTACCCCTTCTATTGGTCGGAACACATGATTATAATTTGTGATTGTCTATTAATTGAAGAATTTGCACTTTACACAACCCGTACAGTAGCTTTGAACAAATCACAATACATGTTCGTTATGTCGGAGATGCATGTTCAGATAACCTCTATACCCCTGGTAAACTCTTTGCAGCTAGCATAACTAATCTTAGTATTTCTCCCCTAAAGCGTATGGCGTGGCGGTTTGTGATGGAGAGGGAAACAATACCCAAAGAACGTCGAATTTCATAAGCTGACTATATAAAGGAGCACCAAATGAGAGCAATTTAAAAAAAAGATGATCTCATCCGAGAAGAATCGGTATCAAGAATAAGGACGAGAGTTATGAAGCTTTGTCACGAGAAGATCTCGTGGTGTCTAAGTTAGCTTGTCGTAAATTGGATATCCCCAAATTGGCAACCAATGGCTTTTCAAGAATGGAGCGTGATTAGCGACCAACTCTGCGCATTTGTTCTTTTAGCACAAGATTTCAGATATTTACCCGAGTTTTCTGTGATAGCAGAAATGATTCTTCTTACCGCTGCTGAGCTCAAAATATGTACAATGGGAAAATAGTATTTCACCACAGACAGATATGTGAGCTGCCATGGAGACGCGGCGTAAGACTATATTTCCCAAAAGAAAAATGAGGAAATCCTGAAATTCTGTGTAACAAATGATAATGGAGAGTCTGCTCCATAAGGATGCAGCCATTGCAAGCACCCTAATGAGGATCCCGCCCATAGGAAGCAGGAACAACCTAGACTTTAAAACCTTCGAGAATAACTCCTCCTTATTTGATTAACCGATTATTGAACACTTTGTTATACCATTGTTCCCCTCTCATTTTCCCACCTATCTCCGCTTAAGGATTGATTCTCGTCTTTACTGGGCTCCCTTGGGCTCGGTTGATTCCCCTTTAATATCCTGTCGTATTGATAATATAAGCCTTCTTAACACTACACGACAGTTGAGAAGGAGTGACACAAAAGTCAAGTGCACAAATGTTATAACGGAGTTGATATTTTAAAGTAATAAACTATACATTAATAATTCCTTGTATACCCATTTTTATATTACCTTTTTTTTTACTCTCTGTTTTTTATCACCCCTATTATTCAAAAATATCTATTCTATTTATTTATCTCATTTATTTATTTTCAGCTAGGCCCAATATTGCCGGAATGTAAAGTGGCGTGAGCGGGTGATCGTACAGACTCACTAAAAAAATGATCCCACAGACCCTGATGCCGATCACCTCTTCAATCCACCCCTTACAACGCGCAGACGCTACTTCAACAGGCACCATAACAAGTTATTATAAGATTCATCGATCACCAAATCAACATGTATTATTTCCGGCATACATCACCCAACACTCCTTAGCCTTGGAAGGGGAGTTAGATTCAACCCTGCATTATTAAGTACACAGTACTGGCAGCTCCAATCCGAAAGTTAACAAAGTAACTCTTTTCTACCCTGCACCATCGGAGAACGTTGGACCTACCAGCCGGGCGACGCACATAGCATAGTCCATCCTCCGTGGATCCAACACTAGCTGTAGTTTCACGTCGGTTATTGACACTTGCACAATCCACCAGTATTATTTGCTAAATAATTAGCGGATTATTCTTGTGCACTTGCCACCTATAGCGCAACACGACCATTAAACATTATCATCCTAGTTTAGCTGTATGAACACAGCTGCCATCCGGGATTACCTCTGTACAAGGGTAAATCACCAATTCTAACCGAACACGATTTGAAGGCATTATACAAGATAAGAGTTCCTCACGGGCTGCTCCCAGTGGGAGCCGGTCAATAACTGAGCTCTTCGCCAGTATAATCAAAGCGCCTGACCCTTGGTGCGATACCAAGCGATCTCTACAGAAATCTGAGACCACATAGGCTCTATACCACAAGCCTACTTCAGGCAGTCGCACACCCAACTCGAGCGAAACTATAACATATAACGCCATGCGCCAAGCATGGAGTCCATGCCTCTGACAGCCATTTTCATAGGAACCAGACAGCAGAGAGATGCCCTCTAAGTCCTATGTGAAAAGTGGGGAATACATCAAGGAATGGACACGAAACTGCTGTGAGAGTGGGGGTTACAAAGAGCAAAGACCACTGGAACACATGCTGGGTATGCCCCGCCGTAATTTAAAGGATGCAGGTGGCAGGAAGTAACAGTGAACAATGATATTTCATCACGATGATTTATTTAATAGAATTATATTGACCCACAATGAAATTAACAACTATAGGTCAGTACGTAAATACCTCTTGTCAAAATTGCAAAGCTAGATTGGCTTGCTTTACCTATTCGAGGATACCTCAAATGGCATTCGCATACTCAACATTTGTATAAAACCAAGCCCCGGGGGGAGTCGCGCTCTACTACGAAATGACCGCGGGGTTAGTGTGGCTGTTGTCTTGGCCAACTAAAACACAACAGACAGCCTCATTTTCGCTGTCATAGTATAGTAGCCGTCCCTCAGGGGAGTGCGGGCCTGTATGTATAACAGCCAGACAAGGAGCAGGTAACTGTGATAGTCGCCTGAGCATGTAGGCAGTGATTTCTTACACTTTTTGAACCCAACCAAATCAGACTGGAGGTTATGTTGATGGTAAGCTGTCCCACCAAGAACGCACTGGCGCGCGCGGGGGCTCGGCGCCATGGAGCCCCCCCCACCAGAATCGTCCCGCGATCCGTCCACCCGCCCGGGCCCGAAAAATCATTGGACATCTAGGCGGAGGCGCCGTGTTGGATGGAGCTGAGCCGATGTAATCCGTACAAGGAACCTGGACGGCGCTTAATTTGTTCCAAAGTAATATGAGTATTTTTGTTGAGATTAAGCAATTACTGGTGAATTTACTGCATGAAATCATACGTTCGCTGCCTTCTAAATCAAAATTAAGCTCCGTTTCGAGCAAGTGCCTAGCACTCTATCTGAGGCGATTGGTCAGTAATTATTCCTCTGACCAGTACGTTTAACTTAGCGATTGTCTGAACCATGGAACCAAATGTAACCTAGAAAACACAATCTATATTTAAAATTGATAATTTGTGAATGTAACAGCTCTTTCTTCTCTATCATCCGCGAATTCTCAATTATGCTCTGGATGCAACGTTATGATTCTCTACCCTCCTTTATAGTTTTCTTTTATCTCTACCGATAATACAGAAGAACCTAAGAAGGACATAACAATGCTAAAAATTGTTTCAAGGTCATACCGAATGAAATGGTGACAACAATAAAGAACTTATCTATGAATTGGTCACTGTTACGCCAGAAAAAGCGCAACAATTGAATCTGTGCCTCTTCTCCTGCCCTATAAAACTTGGTGTGAGTCATTAACACCTCCACTGTCATCAAACGCGCCGCTCCGCCGACATACTCAGGTCATCGTGCGCGTGTTTGATCATCTCGAGGAAAACAACACATCGGTGACTTCCCCCGTATTACTCTTCAGGAACCTCTATCCAATCTCCCCTGTTCTCTCAGCGGACGAAGAATGAGACACCTCTGGACGATGCTTACACGGATATACCGGTACTAACACAAACGAGAACGACTTCAAAGACCAAATAGGCCCAGGGCCTCAGGAGACCCAGGTTTTTTTTGGTGCGGACTAAGCCGGCGCACCTCAGTCCCTCACTCCGTAGCCTTAGTCACCTCAGTCCGACTCCCCACTACCGCATCCGTTGCCTCCACTCTGCCCCCATCTTTCAGGCGGTTTCCTACAACGTCTCCACCTTTCGCCACCACGCGGCGCGACAAGCCCCCTGAACAGGCGGCGACCGTTGAAGATAAAAGTCCTTAATTCGTGCTGAGCTCGCTCGCCCGTACTTATTACCTAGTTACTCCTCCCCGATACACCACAATATGCTGACCTCACTTTCTCTCTCTTACACCTCCGTCGGCTAACTCTGTTTCTATCGTCACTCGCTTTAACCCATACATACACGCCTCACGGTCTAGAAGCTCACATCGCTCCACACTAACCCTATGCAAACCCCTTAGATCGACTAAAGCATCGAGGCTTACCATCCGTGTACAATTAACGAACAATTTCAAGCATACACAACATGCTGGGGCCTGCATCTGTTCCGCATCCCCCGCCTCCCCCCCCAGTCAAAGTAGGAAGTAGAACATTAAGTTCCATGATCTTAAACTTTCTAATTAGTAGTTTGTTTTACTCTTGTTTCTTCGTGAACAATTTATAATTTATTATCTTACACCATCTAATTGTACATCCTCCCTTTTGAAAAGCTACTAGGAATCCTACTCTCTAACCAGGTGATACCCTAGACCCTTGAAGGTATATTTAAAATTTATATAGAAAAGAAAATCATAAGGTCTCCGACACACCCTAGGAGCTTTGTAAGCTGTAACATAATTGTTACATGTTATAGTTGCCCCGGAAAAAGAACCATTAAAAGAATTACACACTTCTTCTATGATAGGGTATTTCCCCACATGAATTCTGAAGACTGTGTGGACTCTGAAATGATGAAGACACAATCTTCATGATACTGTATTCTCCGATATTGAATTTATATTGCATGTGGTTGAAGTACTCGAGGGCGAATTTAAACAGTTAGTGATGATTTCTTGATACTTCTTTATTGTGAACTCCAAACTGTATGTGTATATTGAGCTACAAACTTCATATCATTAGACATCACTCATACATAAATTTGATTTACTTATTTTACGTTTTCTTGTAGGTTGAATTAAACTTAAACATAAGGTTGATGCAATGGATACACACATCTAATTTAAACAGTTTTGGACCCTTAGGATACCTCACTCAATGTTATTTTTTATTTTCCAATTGATATATCTGAAGTTATCACACTTAATCCGAACCATACGAAATTTCAGTATGAAGTCACAGAAAAAGATTGTAACAAACGTTAGTATATTTAATTATCCACATTAACACTCCATCGATTTCAGATTTTCTGTTCTTCATTCCAGTGATAGAGTTAATGACAATATATCGTATCTTAATTGATGAAAAAGTGTTGTGCAACATTGTAATTTCATTTATTTAATTTGATTGTAATGTGAAAGATACTCAAGCTGAGTACCTACCCAGCCACAATAACCGCACAAGCCTGACAAATTATTTTTTTGTTTTTATCCGTGTTGGTTCTTGTCTTTTATGGAACATCGTGCCTTTACATCATGGATAAAAAAGCAAACCAGATCTAGCAGTTGAAAAGATAAATAGTAGGGCCTATAATCTCTTTGACTTTGTACCCGTTATTCTGTAAACGCCAGTACAAATTCTACAGTGGAATGGGCCCATGTAAACCATAATACGTACATGCTTATTATATCTAATTAATGGTTGTTTCCTGTGGTTTCTATGTTTATGAGCACTAATATCACATTAGGTATAAAGAGGTCAATATGTAAATCGATGGTGTTGTGATTAGTGAACAGCTGGGGCAGAAATGTCAGTTGAAAGAGTACATGTGCAAATTCCTACTAACTCATATAATGATAAATGATGATAATAATTCTTCCATCGGTGTATCGCAGTTAGAAACTGGATCAGAACTGTAACTTCAATCTCACCTATCACGCAACCCAGGTTGTCGGCGTCGGTCACCAAAACTACAGTCGTTGCGCACGTAAAAAAAAATTAGGTAATCCATTTGAGGAGAGGCCTCTCATTTCCAAGCTCGGTTTGTTTTTTGTCTGCACTCATAATTACTTTGGACATATAATTATAGACAAACTCCCACCTTTCCACAGATGATTGCTTCTCATTGAAGTCTTAAATCGTAAAGCCAAATTAACTGAAAACAACATTCTCCAGATAAGATACAATTATCAGATCAATACATATTCCATATTTCTTAAGAAAACAAAAGAAAGAACACTAAGAGTAACCGCCTGTCCCAGTCTTTTCATCCTAGACTATGATAAAAACTTTGGAAAAATGCTATCTATGTACCAGTCACCATTCATCTGCAATTTTTGGACGAGTTTATGTGTTACAGTATGAGCTAAGTATGGGTAATCATTTTAAAGTCTGATAGTTATGGTCTTAAATTATTGATCGAAGATGAAACAATATCCCCAAATAGATGAGCTGGAAAGAATATTGCCCCTCCCAAAACAGGATATTATTGCTTTTTTCAAATACGCCCACTTCTATAACAATTTTTGTACCCGTCTTTACCCAGATGTGGGGTGGTGGCATTTCCCAGATGTTTAAAAACTCGTTATAGAAGGCTACGTTCGTGGGCAATTACACACCCAACATTAACCATTTTTTATTGTAGGAATGTTTATTATTGCCTATATTTCTTTTATCGCAGTATTAAAAAAAGTTGCTAACTTAAACTCAGGGTACATCGTCTTTCCGCCTTGAATGTGTCGCTCTCTGTCGTAATGTTAATCTTTCTCCACGTACCAGAAATTGCACAGTGGTACTAACACAAGAATGTCATAGGTACTCACCGTCTACTAGTGAACGGGTGTCGTGTGTGTCGTGCGGTTGTCACCTAAATTATCAGCAAATACAAACAGCCACAATATGGACTAAAATAATGTAGACAGTACTGTGATGTTCTCCAACAAAACTATTTTATGTATTAGTAAATGGCCACTGCCAGTGAGGTAATTTAGAGCAACTTATTTGAAATGAGTAATTCAAACAGGGATTCATTTCCCCCAATACCGCGTAAATCTTACCCGCAATCGACCTACACTCAACCCTTAATGCCTAGTATCACACCTTTCACACTATCTCAATCCATGCGTAACACTGAACGCCAACTTTCGATAGATCTTTAGATCGACCATCCAGCGCTTGAGCGCTCTCTCACCATATCAAAGCAGATACAAGAGTCATCATGCCCTCCTCACTTCCACTCAGCACTCGCTCACTCCTCATGCAACATTCTCCGCTCCATCTAGCATCGCAACAGGGACCGCTCATCTACATCTATATACACCAAGACGTGAGATGTCAACGCTGGCAAATCAGTAATACCTAGACGGAATAGGTTTAAGCCAAAATATCGCCAACCACCAAAAATCTAACCAAACTGACTTAATTTTTGATTTCTGTCGGGTGCCCTCTGCAACGCCTTCGCTCTCCGTTTTGCATATTGCTTATGTAAATGCTAAATTCTAATGATTGCTTTGCCATTATTTACTCACATCCAAGTGTTTGAGAAGATGAGCATCATATAAGACTGGTGGCGTGGCTTAGTCACGTCAAAAGTCTGTCGTCCGTCCACAATTTCAAAAAATGCTTCCTCTTCGTCCATTTCAAGTCCCGATTCCCAAATTCTGTTGGCTTTAATACCTGATAAGCACTACAGTGTGGCCTGTACGATTTAAAACTTCATACACAGAATTTTGACACTCTTTACAATATGTCTCAAAGTTATGCGCATTCAAAATTCACAAAAAAATGCTTCTTCCATTGCTTGAACGATGTATTTTTTGTTTTTTCCATTCTAAGTTAAGCTAAGGACATGACGGTTCACCAGAATTTTGACAAGAAGTAATTTATGCGAAATTTATTAAAAATCCACCGCCATCGCATTCACTTCTTTCGAAACGATGCCGGACCACCACCTCCCCATGAAGCACGACTCAATTGTAATGTGCTAGCTTACAGAATATTCGCCGAATTTAACTAAACTCTAGACGTAATCATCAAAGCCATCACACTTTGATATAACTTTGAAATTGTTCCTTATCCAGAATTTGGCCAACATACAACCAATGTAAATTAATTATCTTTTTCTAATGGGCATTTACATATACAGAACATAGCAAACGCATCTCGCCATAGTAATCTACAACACGTCGATCATTTCGTTCTGGTAGATATTTACTTCAACCCCTCTCCAACTCATACATTCTGCTTAATTTTTTTTAAACCCCAGAAGACTTGGACATTTCCCGCGCGTGTAAATTCCCCTTGTACATACTCCTAATGTAACTGAAAGGTCTTATTGTCTCTTTTCTAAGCCTACACATTAATTAGACTTAGTGGGGAAAGCCAGATTCCTAACAACTCACACCAAGCTTTCTCGTCCCAGACGAATCTTCTTTGAACATCCACAATTTTTTTAACTGGTGCTTTAAATTTGCTACTAAAGATATATCCATTATTTCACATGAAACAATTCATAATGTAAATTAGCTAATTTATGCCAAAATATATGTTATTATTAATAATTATATACAGTACAGGCACCAACAGTTTGGGGTCTCCCCAGAATCTTAAAAGAATAATCATAATGATTCACTGCATTCATTCAAATATTACTATTACAGAAACGCTGGTTTGGGGCACCCAGTACCTTATGGAATTTTATTTTTCACAGAACCCCATGTTTTCTCGCCCTTATGTGGGGACACATTGCTGAAATAGAACAATCCATTTGTATAAATCATGAGCAAGGATAAAAAAATTTTATGATGTGTCTTTGTCTATAAGCTGAGATTCACTGACTTTCCCGTTAATAAGCCAATTTGAATCAAGCATTGAAGTTTAAAATAGTGACTATCTGGAGTTATTGTGTATGCAAGTTTCAATGGATTAAACCCACATGTAGAAATTAGAACCATTGAAACACAATATTCAATCAATGAATTTAGCCACCGAATTTGCTGTTACTCAATCCAGTTTAACTGTGCCGCATGCTACGATTGACTTATTACTGGTCGAGCCAGCGAGGTTTAACAAAAAGGTAGAGCAATTTGGTCAATTTTATTGCCTAAATCTTTGACCATTCGTACTGTAAATCTTGGCAATAGCTCAACCACTATCGCAGTCTCCAATATAATTAAATGCCCAAATGCTCCAAATTAGATACGATCAAATCACATGGAACCGTTGACGAAGATCCATAAAACTCGTCTTCTCATTTGCCAAGACTTTTTTCTGCCAAATTAAAGGGCGGAACAATAGTGTTAGGATTGTTTGTTTGAAATCACGAATCAGATGATACAAACTCTCACAACAATCTTCTGTATCACGAACAACTTTAATAAATGCCCAGATGCCCGAAGATGTAATTGTATGATTTCTTTAAATATCTCGTGGGTGACATCAAGCTCTATTGGCTGATTACTGTATACATCTCTCCTATAAATAAATTCTTTTTCCCCAAGTTATTTATATTACCAAAGTGTCTAAAAATCTAATCGGTCAATTTATCCAGATGTGCAATGTATAAATGTACCGTCCAGTGTTGACTGGTTTTAGTTTTTCTAATGCAGTCCTTGAGTTTCCCTAAATTATTCACTTTGTAAGCTTTGTAATAAAGGGGTGTAGAACTTGCAGGCATGGAAAAAAGATGCTCATATGTTTTGTGTTGCAGAATATGACGCAAGGTTATGGAAGGGTCAATAAAAATAACAAAAATCTTATTAAATTCAATACTTGCAGAGCGGTGATACATGCTGGTAATGAGCCTCTTCTCTATGCACTTCTACCCAATTGTTCGGTATACGTCTGCATTTCCGTGTTAATGCTGTGATTAATGTTTCAAATTACTAGTTCATTCGTACTCTCCAAAACTTGCACATCGCCCATTGAACTAACAAACCCCTTGAAATCCTTAAAATACCTAGGTACCATCATGTGCAATGTTATATGAAATGAGAGGGACAAGTAACACCTAATATAATTAAGTGTATTGCTCTTGTAGCAGATAGAAGCTGTAGTAAGAGAATATATTGTTTATATGTTTCTATTGTATATTATACCTGTGTATTAAAAAAACAGCTGGCAAGGATGGTCTACAAAATGACAAAAGAATCTTAATTCAAAGGGTAACTAGACTGACAGTTGTAGTGATTCGCAAATTTGATAATAAAAGATTGTAAAGAATATATAATATCTCAATAAATTTTCAATTCATTGCACATCTAATATAACTATCTCTTAATTGAATCTCAACTATGATAGAGTTCTTTTATCTATGACTTCAGTCTAGGCAATGTGAACTTTGGAGAATTCATTAGCGCTCCTTATGTAATAGATTTAATGTCTTTTACTTCATCCACTGTTTATACATTAAGCAAAACTCTCAACTAAAATTGAGACATATTACTAATCAACATGTCTTTACTCTCCCTAGAGTATACTCAAAGTTTGAGTGTAATGCGTTTCAGCTGCATGAATCGTGTAGTACAATTTACACA
This sequence comes from Paracentrotus lividus, assembly GCA_940671915.1. Taxonomy (NCBI): domain Eukaryota; kingdom Metazoa; phylum Echinodermata; class Echinoidea; order Camarodonta; family Echinidae; genus Paracentrotus; species Paracentrotus lividus. The sequence continues at coordinate 219,498 of CALNVZ010000711.1, forward strand.
TGATGACATGTACGTGGATCTCATTTCTATTAGAATTGTAGTCTGTATATACGATTTTTATGTATCACAAAAAGATCATACAAAAATTTACCATCAACACTTACAGAGAAAAACAGTAATGGAAGATTGTGGTATGTGGGAAAAATAAAAACACATTCTAGATGACGGTGATGGTTCGGGTTTGTTGACTATTGAATAAACCCGTCCCCATTGCAGCAATGGAATCTGTCTTGACTATTATTTCTGTGTTCATTGGTTCCTGATGCCAAACTTAAATGTTTTATTGGTCTATGTAATTTAATTTTTTTTTTTTTTTTTTTTTTTTATTTACTTCTTATGCCATACAACTAAACTATGATATAATAATACGGTCATCATATGCTATCTCAAGTATTTTTTGTACTTTATTAATTAATTTCTCTGAGTTGCTCCATCATCTTGGTATCGATTGGTAAAAGTTATGCCGCTGAGTTAACGGGTACCGGGGGTTTTCATCAAGCTGGCGCAATATATGCTTCTCTTAACGAAACAGGTGATTTAATTACCGACTGTCTGAAATAAATGGTCAAGAATGTCATTTATCACCTAAGAATATGTTCCAGTTGTTCCTCCACGAAATTGGTTGAAACACGCCTAGGGTTAGCCCAGTGTTTTCACTTATACTATGTCATTAAAAGTAATATGACATCATCAAACTTTTAGTTCATACTGGTTTTCCATTTTCCATTATTTCCATTTTCTCATCTAATTATAAAGAAATGATTTCTACTTATCATAAAGAACTCTTCAACTAACATTCAAAGCAGGGAATTATTTATTCATTTTGGGGAATAGACATTTCCTCGGTGTGAAAGATGTGAATATGTGCTGAAAGAGAATGGTATGTAGATAGAGTGAAATTTTTTTTTTTTTTAAAGGAGGTGGGAACAACATGAGAGAAAAAAAAATTATATTGTAGAAAGTCCTTACAACAAGATTATTTGCGTATAATATCAGATCTTAAAATATAAGTCAAAAAACAAATCGAAACAAAGCACAGGCGCGGATCCAGGGGGTGGGGGGGGCCTAGCAAAAAAAAGAAAAAATAGACGAGCGGACCGATTGACCCCCAACCCTACCCCTATGGCAGATACATGATGACCTCTTTGATGGCCGAAGACCCCCAAAAAATAATAGCACCTATTAACATTGCATTAGTTGTCTCGTTTGATTCTATATTTATATACTTAAAGTCATTTTCCCCTCATATTTTCATTTGAAATATGAAATATTAGCAAAGAATAGTTGTTAGTTTCTTCCCCCGCCAAAAAAAAAATCATTCGAAATAATCTTCAACGTAGAGGGTGTTTTAAGGGAACAAACTGTGAATTGGGAAGGCTATTAAAAATCATTGTGAGAGTTGAAATTATTTTCATGGATTTTTCAGGATAAAAAAGTACAAAGGTTCACTGTTTATGATGGTCTTCAAATAATATCCTCATGTCGAAATAAAACCACAAATAGCTGAATTGTTTGACGAACATTTTGTGTACGGTCCCATATATGTTTTTTTGAGTGATGTGAGCATAGAAATCCCGGATGTGAGCGACTCGAGGCGGCAGAATCGAGCCAATCTGTTATCATTTTGGTGATTTCACTTAGTTATAACACACAGCAGTTGTTTGCTGAATGCTATCAACCTTTCTTAATGTCTTTGATACGGTTTTTTTTTTCCCCCCACAATATAATCTTTTGACCATAATATATCTGTATGATTTCACTTTAAAAATTTGAGGACGCAGTACTAACCGGCTAAATGGCCGGGAGTTTTGTCGTGATAATATCTCTCTCTGTTAAGTTGAAATGCTTTGTGCATTTTGAAGAATATAGTGGGATTTTTTCAATCGCCTTTCTTCAGCTTGAGAGGGAAAAATCTATCGATTGAATGTTGTCAGGCCGATGTGTACATACACTACTGCCTACAAAGTTTAAATGGCTTGGGAACAAAACAAAAAGAAGACTAGATTATTATCATTATTTAATTTTAATTCTCATATACGTTTAATTCTCTCTCTCTCTCCTTGTCTCTTTCTAACTGACTATTAAATTTTAAAATTTGCGTTATAATTTCAAAATGCTGTTAAGTAACTTAAACTTCTAACTCGCCCATCCTAGCTCCCCCATCCCCAGCATGTAAGCGCATTGACATGTTTATGCAATGCCCTTTTTAATTTTAAATTAGTTATTATTTTATTATTATTATTACTATTATTGTTATTATTATTAAAAACATTTGTTTCTTTTCAGAAGTACGTTTGAAAGTGTGTGAGGGGGGAGGGGAAATAATTTACCACAAGATTGAGATATTCAAGTTTTTGAAAAAGATATACCTAATTCTTTATTTATTTATTTTTTAATTGGGGGGGGGGGGTCCTCATCCCCAGCACACATGAACAAAAATGCGAAAGTTACACATATTGTCATGTGTTCATCCTCTAGCTTTCTGCTCATCAGCCCCCACACTTTTAAACAAGCTCAGCACGTCGTCTATCAGTGGCGGATACAGGATTTCAGGATAAAGGGGGGGGCAGCCGAAATTTTCGGATTTTAGTATGTAGGCCTTCGGTCAATGAGCGATTTTCGAATTATAAGGGGGCGCGTTCCCTGTGCCTCCGCCAGGATTCACCACTGTCTATTACCCCCGCCTCCCCCCCCCCCTAAAAAAAGGAGGAAATATATGAAATTTAGATTTAATGTCCAAAGGACATATTTAACAATAACCAATCTGGTCTACTGTACTTGAAATCATGTTCACAAATACCAACATCAACACCTGACAGACTCTGATACAAAACTTTTAATGGGTTTATACCTTTATATTTATTTATAAACTTCATATTGAACGTAATCATCCTAAAAGAAAACAATAATTAAAAAAAATGTCTATAACCCTGCAAAATAAAAAAGAAAACTTGGGCAAAGGCAAAATGAAATCAGATCTACATGTTTGGAGGAGAGGAGCCTTAACAAATCCTAGGCCTAATTGGTGAACAATAACAATACTTTTCGCAAAAATTTGTATCGTTTTATGTTTACAATTTTTACACAGTTTCATCAACTTGCAATTACAATGCTTATCATAGATGCCATTTACAAATCATAAATGTTTCCATATTGTTATCATTATACATGTTACATATCCTGGTGATGATAGAATTGATTATTTACTGAAAATAACAGAGAGTGAAATGTGGCATTACATGCCATATACAAAGTGAACAGTGCACATCTATGGACAACTTTGTATTGTACAAGTAGGCCTAATGATTGAGTACAGTACATTTTATCAATCATCTATAACGCACATTTTGTATGTATTGCAAGGATCAAATTTATTTCACATGTACAGATACTCCCGTTATTACTAGGCATGGTACACAATTTTGTAGAATTAGGTTCATTGCCTGTTTCTAATGTCAAGGATGGGACATACAGTATGCTTTGGTTTTTTTTCTTCTAGTGTGGTGTGTGTGTGCTCTGAAAGAACATATAAGTAGCTTATCTTGTTGTACAAGAGTACACTGTTATTCAGAAAAATGTTGTAATAACAGCGATGTCATTTGACATGTCAATAACATACATACAATCATTTATGATTTCAGGCCTAGACCCTTATAAACTACATGTACATATCACTGTAATTAACTTAATTTTCCGAGACACAAAGACTTACGATTGATTAAAAGAGTACAGTGTTTTTTTCTCTGTCAGCCTCATCGATGGCACAGGATGCTCCCGAAGTTGATGACTTAATCCCAAGTCTTGGAGTAGGGTAGAAAAAAAAGAGGAAAATATTTGCTGGAAGGTATGAAGGCTTTAACTCAAAGCTAGCCCTAACCCACTCTCAAGCTATCACAATCCTGATCTATGATCTACCTTGGTTCACAATGAGCCTACCGAGAAAATATCGCAGTCTTGTTGTTACAACCCCACATGAGATTGTAGTACATGTTTTCGAATTATTTGAATATAATGACACACCACATCATAAGCTACCACATTTAAACTCCCGTGGATCGAAATGATACAGTAACCATAAACATCACTTACCAATGAACCTTGCATTAATAAATGTATTGGGCTACCTCACGTGCAAATCAGGAAAGATCAGATTTGAGGTATGACTTTTCTTTATTTTTCTTTGTTTACGCATTTTTACAACCTTTTGATTCCATGCTAGAAAATCCTTTAATTACTTCTTTCATGACCACACAAGAGTAATCAATTTATATCAATTTTGAAATAGCTCTGGTTTCATGATTATGAAAGCCAAGTTATCAATGCACTAACTTTTAGAGAACAATTGTCAATGATAAAACATAAGTCAGTTTCCAATGAATTATAAAAAGTATGGTGTTTATTGCTGTTTTGTTCTTAGCAGCGTCATTTGAATAGAATGTACATTATCATTTGAAAGATACATAATAAATGTCCAGGTACATGGTAAGTTTCTTAAATAAGAAAGCATACTCTGAATTTTTGGCATCAAAGTTGGTGAAATAGGGGAAACACAATAGCTGCAATAATTTGAAATAAAGGGGATATGGGTACAAAATTGCCACTCAAAGATATTCATATCCATAATATTCATGAAGCTCCCCCCCCCAGACCATTCATGAAATCAGGATATCCCTCCTGCAAGGTAACTAATAGAGGTAAGTCTCAGTCATATCACATCCTGTGTCAACAAAATGTACAGTGCGGGGAAAAAATATTAGTGTAAACTTAATTATAATATATTTGTGGTATCAATTAAAGGCCTAATTCGATTTGTCTTGCTGATCGCGCTTTGTCCTGATTTGCTTCGGTAAAACAAAATGATGCTAAGTTTGTGCGACAAGAAACAAAATGAAATTACGCATGTCTATTGTTCTGGAAGTGCGAATCACGGTTCATTATGGCAAATCATACACAAAGGGTGGGACGGCGTGCGAAAAATGATTTTTCTTGATTGTAGAAAATAGTCATATCTCAAAAATACCTGCACAAAATGTGATAAAAAGATTGCAGAAGAAAGTCTGATTTTCCTGCTTAGTAATACCAAACTAAACTAGTGTTATTTAATCTTCATATATAAAAATGTTTTCCAACGTACAATTTATTTGACACAAGACTGTATATATATGTATATTGTCCTCAAAATTGCTCACACCCGCTGTTGCTTTTAAGTTTTTTTAGTCTTGCTTTAAATGAAAGTGTTTCATCAATCTTTATTGCTATAGTGATCTGACAAACAGTTAATAGTAGAGAAGTACTTAAGTCACAAATACTAGTTACCCTAGGAGCCAAGCGTTTATCAGCATTTTGCTGGGAACTCCGTTTGAAGGCATCTCTAGAAGTAAATTTCGTGATTCCAAAAATGTCACTCTCCTGACGCAACCGTGACACTTGCGCATTTTGACAATTTTTGTCCAAAAATTGACCATTTTGGTCACTTGTGTCAAGCGTACTTTATTTCTACAAAATATATACAGCCATGCCTTGCATCAGGCTACAAAAAGACGAACAAAATTAGACAAAACATGAGTGGATTACAGTTTATTGACTCTGTGGTCATTAGTCATATTTAGTCAATTCACACAAATTGACGAATTTTGATCAATTTGAGGCGCCAATAGACCAAAATGAACCCATCAGAGTCATCAAGCTATGGTTCATCCCACCTCAAAACCTAAAAAAAAAAATTCCTTGGGTCTAAAAGCAATACTCCCATACCATTTCCTTAAGAATTTGACACCTGGTCATTAGGCCAGTTTTAATGTAAAAACCACTTTGCAGTTTTTGCAATGGAAATTACACTATTGGTCATCTTGAATTAGTATGATCAGCGTGAAATTATTCTTACCCATTGTCTTATACCATCATGCGATAAAAAATTGCTATTCTTTTTATACAATATAAGCTTGTGATTAATCTTATTCATTTTACATGTACAATACAAAGGACATAAATTCATGTCTTACGACCTTTACCAAAAAAGGCTGCCTAAATGCCAGAACTTATTGAGTGGGAAAAATAATAAGTGTTAACAGGGATGCATTACAAACATTAACCCCAATACAAGTATGCTTTAGACTAAATGGAAAATTTGTATCACATTCTGGCGGTTGTTACTTTTTACTCACCCTGCCATTTGATAGTAGGAATGTAAGTGCAGTTCAAAGATGGTAAAACCCGCACAGTGCGACTAAGCAATTATATCACAGTTTAAATACGACAGTATTTTCAGACTTATCATATTTGTCATGCCTTTTGTTGTGAAAAAAAATTATCAAAGCATTATATTGTTCTTTAATAGTTCATGGGTTGGCATGTCTACAGTAAGAGGGTAGTGAGAATGGCAAACGTGTGTTGGAAAAATTGTTTCGATGACTGAAGATCATGATAAATGTTTACAAGTGCTTAGAGACACAGTCTAACTTGTTTGCACTGATATTATTGAAATCATATTTTATTATTCTCAGATTTGGCTAATGGTCAACCAGCCAATAGGTGACAATAAGTGACCAGACCTTATGGGTTAGGTCGAATAAGACCTCATTTTTAAAATCATCCATCATGTTCCCACTTCTCACCACAAGTTCAACTCTCAAATGAAATGAGTTGAACGAAAGAATAATACATCTACTGTACAGTATACGTGTACAAACTAATAAATATAAATACATAGTCTGTATTACGCATCCTGCAACAACTGCAAAAATGTTACTTTTGGTAAAATTGGCCTAAAATGACAAGGGACTTCCAATAATTTAAGGAAAACGTGTGGAAGTTTGTTTTCGACCCAAGGAATTTTTAAATGATTTGAGGATTGGAAACAATAACTTGAAATACTCTGATGGTCATGTGTCTATTTGCCCAAAATTGATAAAATGTCAATTTTGGCGAATACCAAATGCCCATTAATACCCACAGTCAATAAAACACTTTTCTTGAATCAGCGCACATTTTACATCAGATTATTTAAAATCCCATTACGACAAAATATAGAATATAATACCCTTGACCACATAGTACCAAAATGGTCATTTGTAGAAAAGTGGCCAAAATGCTACGTATGATCTTTGTTTGTATGGTACTGTATTAAAGAAGATGTCGACATTTTGGAATCAGCACGAAATCTCTAATCTAGATAAAACTTTCACAAGCTCCCAGCAAAATTGTGATTAAAGCCTGACTCCTGGGTAATTTGAGATATAAGGTTTGAATATTTCAAACTATCCTGCAACATCACATTTTTTTAATTTCAGATTCAACTTGTGAGTGTTTTATAGGCAGGAGAAGCGATAACAGTGATGCCAAAGGTACCATACGTACAAAATGTAACTATATTTAGCACCATAAAAAAACTAGGGCATTATTAATTGTGAAAAATAATAGTTATGAATCTACTATTTCAAAGAGTATTTTCTAAAGATAGAAAACAATATATGGTTGATTTACTTTATTTGATAAATTCAAGGTCAACAGTTTTGACACTAACCAATTTGGTGATGGTTCTGTCTGTATTGCTTTTTTTCATTTGTTAAATGTGCTTGATATTATTTGATTTGTATTGGACATATGAGAATCAGAAGAACACCGACAGATGATACCAAAGCTTTCTATATACTTTTTCACTGAATTTTGTCATCCCCAGCAAGACTTGCAATTTCAGTCCCATTTACAACTTTCCTGGGTGAGAACATGGGTCTGCGCCATATGGTTATACGGATCAGGTCAAACAATGTACAACCCCATCCCATAATATCCCCTTTTCTCTCTTTCACTTACTCTTGAACGATTTAAATGAATGTTTGGGTTATTAGGATGATTGAAGACTACATTTTGATATGGTTCCAACTTTCAGGCTGGCATATTGATATGATGCTACTATATGTACATGCTCCAACTTCACATTACATGAACAATGTATAAACCCCATTGATAAACCCTAGCCTACTGATTGTAAAATATGATGTTGGAGCATGTAGCATCATATCAATATGCCAGCCTGAATGTTGGGACCATATTACAATTGAGTCTTTAATCGCCATAATAACCCAGACATTCATTAAGATTAGTTTTAGAGTGGGTGAACGAGAAAGAAGGGAATATTATGGAGGGGTTGTCACATGTCTAGACCTGATCCCTGTATAAACTATATGGGCAGACCCAAAAAATGATACTCGCCCAAGGAAAGTTGTAAATGGGACTGAATTATTGCAATCTTGCTGGAAGAATGGACAATTATCTCATGAAAAGTCTATAGAAAGCTTCAACAAGTGAACAAATAAAATTGAAAAATAAAGCAAAATACAGGCAGCACTATCACCAAATTTGGTCAGTGTACGTAAACTTTTACCCCTTTGAATTTATCCAAATTGAAGTAAGATCAACCATATAAATACATGTTTCTAAATATGTTTTACGAAAACATACTCTTTGAAAATAAAGTAGATATCATATCTGATAAATGATGCCCAATGTTCTTATGGTGGAAAAAAATATAAGTTATATGTTTTTGTACTAGGTGTATGTAAACTTTGGGCCCAAACTGTATGTGGCAAATTTCAGTAATTTTAGGCTTATTGATCTCCGACAATCAATAAGCCATAAGTCGGACTTGGGTACTCCTTCCACTAAAATCATGGACTTGCGTGCTTCTTCCACTAAAATCACACTTATATGAAAGGGGGGTTTCCTGTTTAGGGCAATCCATACTGTTTTTTGAGCAAAACTAAATCATCATCTTGATTTCATATGGTTTGTAGTAATATTGCCGAATGTATGGACCCTATAAATGTTTTTTATTTTTTTTATTTTACAAGGAGGGGGGTTCCAATACCATTTTTACGGTTTTAGGGCACCTTGTTACAAAATAAATTGTGCGCGGCTCCCGCCCTTCGGATTTATAAGAACAGGCCATTTGTAGCACTGTACAGAAGCCTTTTGGAATACACATGTTGGGGTAGCAATGTTATTCCAATTTAAGGGCTCTTTTTCAATTTTTTGTGCTAAGGGACGGCCCATTTCCCCTGGATCTGTGACTGTCTGATACCAATACACAATACACCCAATTTAATTCAAGAAGAAAATTTTAATAAAACATTTCAAGTGGGACGGAAAAAAAGGCCTA
>CALNVZ010000711.1:236293-251810 GCA_940671915.1 Paracentrotus lividus
GCGCTCAAGAATCATAGCTGAAATTTGAAGTAATTTGAAGCCTTCCTCCTTAACAAGTTAAATTGTTGTTTGTCAACATGTCACACGAGTCACAATGGGATGAGCCATGGCTTGTTTGTTTTCATTGTTTTATTTTTTTGCTAATAAACAATTATATTGGGAAAGAAGGCATAAACTGAAAAAGAAATTAGATGTGTATGTCACGATCTTTGAATTGAAACGTGAAAATATATCATATTATCTTTTGGGAATAAGGTATAGCGTAAAACTCCATTGCATTGACTTTGTACACAAAATCATGTTGTTTGATAGCGTTTCCGGTGCCTGACAGATATTTGTAGGACAATCGCTGCAAGCCGTCTCGGTGTAAAGACATGATTTTCGCTGAAAAAATGTGTTTAAAGAGATGAGTGAGTACTAAAAGTTATAAATTCATGCAAGCGGACGTGATCAAAACATTCCAGTGCGGCATAATTGGTCGGATGGAACTGTGTCGAGGGGGGGAGTCCATGAATGGCCACCCAGTCTTATTCTAAGGTTAAAACATAATTGTATGAATTTTTTGAATTGAATACTTTGACTCGACTAATGATCAGACAACAGTTCTTGAGATACCATGTAACATTGACATGTATTGAAGTACAATGAGCTATATATCATGCTATATTTCATCGATTAATTAGCCATGTGTGATACTTTGCATGTTGTCAACCTCTTTAGGACCTATATTGTACCACAGAAAAAGAAAGCATGACATAAGTCAATACCACATATTATGAGTATCACTGAAAACAACTATTATTACCTATCTAATTGACCTCTGTGAACTTAATGACCTTTGTTCCCAATCACTGTTAAATCAGATTCATTGTCAATATCACAGTATGGCAACACATGTAACCCAAGTATGCAGAAGATGATTAGTCAAACGGTCTCAAATTATCGCGAGAACAAATGTACGTAGACTATGGACATTATCGTTGAATCATACAACCAAAAACCTATTGTCTCCAGGAAGACTTTGCTGGCAGATTCAAGAATACATGTATCCAGTATGTGTATAACTGATTCAATGCATCATCCACTCATTTCAAACCTTAGGCCCGTTGTATTCTGTTATCGGGTTTTTAGGTTGTACGGCAATGACAATAGAATCTCGAACGAATAGCGCACCGTACGGCTAGAATAATACTCACCAGCACGAAAAAAAAACCTCCTCAAACGTGTACACACTTCGTACAGCTCGAAGAGTTTTTTAGTGCGATCTGAAAGCACTAGAATTAAAACCGGAAATTCCATTGAAATATATGACGCCATACAATGATTGTTTGTAGCCGCTTATCCCTTGACTGCCGAGTGTGTTGGTTGTGCAGATTGTCGCTTGTTCATGCAATTTTCAAATCGACGTATAGGTTTGGCAGATTCATAGGTACCCCTAATCGACTGTGACCACTCAGAAGCGCAAAATTATGAAGACCTGGTCAGAAGCCAAGAATAAAATAATGATAATGCAAGAATATGAATAGGAGCGTTTAGTTGAAAAAAGGAAGGATGCTAAATGGAGAACTTAAATATGAAGCTACAGGAGTACAAAAGAGCACGAAGGGCAAGGTGGCCTTACATATCTTCTAGTCAAGGGGGGGGGGTTGAGCCACGATACATTAAGTTTTAATTAATAATCAATCACACCTAAACAAATTAGAATGGGCGAAAAAGTTTTAAACGAGAGACAACCAATTTTTATATAAAAAAAAAAAATTCACAAAACTCAATTCCAACATCATCACTTGTTTTTGTCATTTTCAAGGAATAAATGTAATACAATCATTGTCACTTGGTTTAAGATTTTTACAGACAATAATTGTTATAATCTGATTCCGTCGAAGCGGTCGTGTGTTTATAAGTATGCTAGCTTGCCATGCTTTGCCATTGCAATTGCCGTGCATCGCCTATCATAAGATGGGTGTTTATTTGCAACTAGTTGTTGTATGAATATCTTCCATGGAAGTAGATGAAAATTTAAAATATCTCGGTATACTCAAACCAATTATTTCAAGTACATTTTCGGTCAAAATACCGATTGAAACGAACATTATGAGATTGGTCTAAAAGCATTTGCTGAAAAGCCATAACAAGAACGAAACCAAAAACCTCTTGTATCGAAATTATGTACATGTATTTTTGTATATCTTGTAAGAGGTTAGTGATATAAGCATAATTTCCACCTTGACGATATCCGCGCTTTAAGAAAATGCCCTTCTTTTTTTTTTCTTTCTTCTTCTTCATTTTTCTTTTTCTTTATTCTTTTTTCATTTTCTTTATTTTTGTTTTTTTTTTTTGGCTGAAAGAACAGATAAATCCGTCACAACAGTTTTGTAAAGATATACACACAAAAATAAAGAACAGCATAAAAGTAAAAAATATAGCTGGGCTGTCGGGTTCCATTTTAGTCAAAAAATTTCGGCTCTGCTTGTGCTCAAGAAATCATCCCTTCAAGAAGGCTTAATTTTTCAGATTGCGAGACACCCTGCAATAAATCCTAAGTTACGGCCTGCACCATTTGACCTACATAACTCTAAAATCTAATCAGAACATCTTCCTATGCGTAGATTAAGATTAACAAGTTGATATCTCGCTCTCTTTTCTGAATACTAATGTCGGTTCCAATTAGGCGAAAGTAGCACGGCCTCTATAAGCCGCCCAAACATTGAACACACCTATTCGCCGGAAAAAAAAAAATTCCAAAAGATTTTGTATTTCCATGAACTGCTATTGTCAGTTTTTTAAAAATTTATAAAGAAAAAAAAAAAAAAGAAAAAAAATCGCAAAATGGAGGCAAAGAATTAACGAATGTCATGTTGATCGTTTATCCGGAAATGTTGAAGTTGTCCTCCGGGGACTTGTCCGCGGGGTAGTTGTGCTAGTGGGGGAGTTGTCCCTCCGGGGGAGTCGTCGCTCCGGGGGAGTTGTCCTCTAAGGGGTGTTGCTGCGTTCGGGGGTATGTTCCTCACGGGGGAGGTTGTCCTCTCAGGGGAGTCTTGTCCTCGGGGAGTTGTAACTCGTGGGATATGGTTCCTCTGTGGAGCTTGATCCTCCGGGGATGTTTTCATCGGGGAGATGTCACTTCGGGGGACCTGTTCCTTCCGAGGGGAGATGTCCTGCGGGGGAGTTGTCCTCGCGGGGGATGGTTGTACGCTTCCGCAGGGGAGTTGTCCTCCGGGGACGTTGTCCTCCGGGGAGCTGATCCTCGCGGGAAGTTGATCCGGGGGAAGTTGTCTCTGCACGGGGAGACTTGTGCCTGATACGGTTTGTTTTTTGGTAATGATTTTACATAATACTATACTTTCAAGGATGTTCCAATCGTGAGTGATTTATAAAATTTTTGAGTATTACTGTTTGCTTTATGACCCATCTTGTTCAATATTACATTGATGCCTGCGATTTCATGTGAATTGAATTTTGACATAATCATTCAAATTGAAACAACGCTCAAAATAATGTCATGGCGAGTCACAAAAAAGTACCATCAAATATTTAGTTCACCGTTAATAAATAGCAGGTAAGGAGTGAACTATGTACTGCCTTGTAAATTTGATAAATATTACGAAAAATGGTAAGTAAGGAGCTTGGGGGTCCTCAATCATTTACCACCGATAAACAGATTTAAAAGTGGATAATCCACCCTTCATTAATGAAAAAACACCTCTAAAGCACTGTCACACGCGAGTCACGTTTGGGTTTCATAGGGTATGGTCACAATGAGTCCTTATTTTTATGGCAAAACAAGCGCAAAGTTTGGAAATAATTGAGTTAATGAATTTAGGCATTTGTTGAAAAGAAATTAAAATCTACCTTTCAAAAAGTCTTGTTAAAAATGTTCCTACATCTATAAATGGAAGGTACACAATTGGGGTTGTTTTGGCAATAATGAGAAAATAATAGGTAAATTTTTACATAGGCAATTGTGTGAAAATGAGAAAAAAGGGGTGGATTTTCAACACCACTATAATCTCTGGCCATGGAGTTTACTAAGTCTTATGTAAACTTGGCATCACGTAGGACATTTTTGGAAATATAATCCTCAACTGTTTCATAACTTTATCTTAGTATTTTCTGAGTTACAATATTAGAAATATCATCATAGGTCATAATTGCTGGTCAAAAAAATCTTGCTACAATACACAAGCAAGGAATAAAACAAGTCAGCTAGGTCCAACACCTCAAATCTGCCTTGATTGAATTCTTAAGATATGTATACCAACTGACTATTAAATGTTTTGAATTGTGGCCCTATTGTTACTTAGTATAATCATGATAATGTTCAAGTTTAGTCCAAATGACACCTGCCACACCGAGTCACACTCCGGTGCCACGCAGTCACATATTGAAATGTGACAGACTTAAAAAAGACGGCAAAGGATAATATGAAAAAATTTTCCAGCTCATTGCTTAAATGTTTCAAAATTATCCCCAGAAAATTTCATCTGTACATAGGAAAGTAACTTCTGAGGAAATTTCAGTTAAGGTACAGTAAGGTCACAAAACCTTCAAATATGTCGCATCACGCGAGTCAAAGGAGACAAATTTGAAATAGCTCAACAAAAAAAGACTTTGCAACCCAAAATTTCTTTTGTGCTAATGTGTTAATGTCATTACCTTGATTGAAATACATTTGTAAGTAAGAAAAAACAGTTATGCATCATGAAATTTTGAAGTAATTTGAAGCCTTAAACAAGTTAAATTGTGTGTCAAACGTCACACGAGTCACAATGGAATGGCTTGCTTTTGTTATTTTCTTTGTTTTATTGCAAAAAATTATTGTATATTCATAATAATGAATAAAAAAATTGATTTTAAGCCATTGAATAGAAGTGAAAATAATCATATCTTGTGTGGAATAGGTGAGAAAACCTCCATTTGCATGACTTTGTACACAAATCAATGTTTTTGAGCCGTTTTTCGGCTACTGACAGCATATTTTAGAAATCGTGCAGCGTCGTAACGGTAAAGACTGATTTTCGCAAAATGGTTTCAAAAGATGAGTGAGACTTAAAAGTATAAATTTCAGCAAGCGGCTCACACCCCCGTGATCAAAACATTCCGCTGCGGCAGAATGGTCGCGGAAATTCGAGCGGGGGGGCATGATTGCCCCCATTCTTTTCTAGGTTAAACATAATTGTGATTGAATTTGAAATACTTTGACCTGACTAATGATCAGCAAAACAGTTCTTGAGATACATGTACATTGTACATGTATTGAGAGTACAAGCTATATATCATGCTATATTCATCTGATTATTAGCATGTGTGAACTTTGATGTTGTCACCCTTGTAGGCCTATATGTACCACAGAAAAAGATGATAAGTCATACACTTTATGAGTTATCATGAAACAAGCTATTTTTACCTATCAATTGACCTCTGTGAACTTTGACCTTGTTACCCAACACTTAATCAGATCATTGTCAACACAGTATGCACACATGTACCAAGTATGAAGATGATTGTCAAACGGTTCTCAAATTATCGTGAGAACAAAGTACGTAGGACAGACAGACGGACATACAACCAAAAAACCTATTGTCTCCAGGAAGACTTTGCTGCAGATTCAAGAATACATGTATCCAGTATGTGTATTATTAATGATCACCTATTCAAACCCTTAGGCCCGTATTCTGTTACGGGTTTTAGAGTTGTACGGCAATTGACAATAGAATCGAACAATAGCGCCGTACGAGAAAAAACTCCCAGCACGAAAAAACCTCCCAAACGTGTACAACTTCCGTACAGCTCGAAGTTTTTTAGTGCACTGAAATGCACTAGATAAAACCGGAAATCCATTGAAATAATGACGCAACAATGATTGTTTGTAGCCGCTTTATCCCTTTTGACTTGCCGAGTGTTTGCTGGCAGATTGTCGGCTTGTCATTGCGAATTTATCAAATACGACGTATAGGTTTTGGCAGATTCATGAGGCTACCTTACTATTCGTACTGTTTTTGTCGCACTCGCATGCGCATACCAAGAAATGACATGGACCCTGGTCAGAAGCCTAAAAGGTAAAATTAATCGATAAATGTTCAAGAATATGGAAATAGGAGACGAATTTTAGTTGAATAAAAGGGAAAGGATGCTAAATGGAGAACTTAAAATAGAAGCTACAGGAGTACAAAAGAGCACGAAGGGCAAGGTGGCCTTAACATATCTCTAGTCAAGGGGGGGGGGTTGAGCCACGATAATTAAGTTTTAATTAATAATCAATCACACCCTAAACTAAAATTAGAATGGGCGAAAAAGTTTAAACGAGAACAACAATTTTTATTTATAAAAAAAAAAAATTCACAAAACTCAATTTCCAACATCATCACTTGTTTTTGTCATTTTTCAAGGAATAATGTAATACAATCATTGTCATTGGTTTAAAGATTTTACAGACAATAATTGTTATAATCTGATTTCCGTAGAACGGTGTGTGTTTATAAGTATGCACTTGCACGCTTTGCATTCATGCCGTGTCATCCGCTATCATAAGAGGGTGTTATTGCAACTAGTGTTGGTATGATAATCTTCCATGAGTAGATGAATAATTAAAATATCTCGTATATCAAACCAATTTTTCAAGTATTTTCGTCAAAATACCGGATGAAAACATTATAATTGTCTAAAGCATGCTTGCTGAACAAGCCATAACAAAACGAAACAAAACCCTTGTATCAAATTATGTACATGATATTTTGTATATATTGAAGAGGTTGTGATATAAGCATTATTTCCACTTGACGATTCGCGCTTGAAAATGCCCTGTCTTTTTTTTTTTTTCTTCTTTTCTTCTTTTCTTTTTTTTATTCATTTTCTACATTTTCTTTTCTTTTGTTTTTTTTTTTGGCTGATAAGAAAGATAACCAAACAGTCGTACAAAGGTATAAACAGCAAAAATAAGAAACACATAAAAGTAAAAAATATTAGGGCTGGGGCTGTCGGGTCCATTTTTAGTCAAAAAATTTCGGCTCGTGCTTGTGCTCAAGAAATCATCCCTTCAAAAGGTTTAATTTTTTCAGATCGAACAGCCCTGCAAAAATCCTAAGTGTACGGCCTGACCATTTTTGACCATACATACTCTAAAATCTAATAAGTTGACATCTTCCTATGCGTAGATAAGACTAACATAGTTGATATCCTCTCTTCTCTTTTGACATAAACTGTCGGTTCCAATCTAGCGATACGCCGCTCTATAGCTCCGCCCAAACATTGAACACACCTTATCTCGCCGGAAAAAAAAAAAATTGCCAAAAAGATTTTGTATTCTCCATGAATGGCCTATTGTCAGTTTTTTAAAAATTTAAAAAAAAAAAAAAAAAAAAAAAATCGCAAATGGAGCAAAAATTAACGAATGCATGTTGATCTGTTATCCGGAATGGTTGAGTTGTCCTCCGGGGACTTGTCCTGCGGGGTAGTTGTGCTAGTGGGGGAGTTGTGTCCGGGAGTCGTCCTCCGGGTGGAGTCGATGCCTCTAGGGGTGTTGTGCTCTCTCGGGGGAGTTGTCCTCACGGGGGAGGTTGTCCTCCGGGGAGTCTTGTCCTCCGGGGGAGTTGTAACTCGGGGGATATGTCCTCGTGTGGACTTGTCCTCCGGGGGAGTTTCATCGGGGAGATGTCCTCGGTGGGGACCTGTTCCTCCGAGGGAGATGTCTGCGGGGGAGTTGTCCTCGCGGGGGTGTTGTCCGTTCCGTTCGGGGAGTTGTCCTCCGGGGACGTGTCCCTCGGGAGGAGCTGGATCCTCCGGGAGTTGTCCCGGGGAAGTTGTCTCTCGCGGGGAGATGTCCTGATACGGTTTTTTTTGGTATTGATTTTAACATAATACTATTTCAAGGATGTTCCATAGTGAGTAGATTTATAAATTTTAGTATTCTGTTTTGCTTTATACCCATCTTGTCATATTACATTGATGCCTGCATTCATGTGAATTGAGTTTGACAATATTTCAAATTGAAAACAACCTCAAAATATGTCATGCGAGTCACAAAAATACATCAATATTTTAGTTCACTTAATAAAAGCAGTAAGAGTGTACATGTATGCCTTGTAATTGATAAATATTGAAAAATGGTAAGTAAGGAGCTTGGGGTCCTCAATCATACCACCATAAAAGATTTAAAAGTGGATACCCCTTCATTATGAAAAAACACCCTAAAGCACTGTCACACGAGTCACGTTTGGGTTTCATAGGGTATGGTCACATGAGTCCTATTTTACAAAACAAGCAAAGTTTGGGAAAATAAAGATAATGATTAGGATTTTGTTGAAAAGAAATAAAATCTACCTTCAAAAAGTCTTTTAAAATGTTCTAATTATCAAATTGAAGGTAACAATTGGGTGTTTTGGCCAATAATGAGAAATAATAGGTAAATTTTACATAGGAATTTTGGTGAAAATGAGAAAAATAGGGTGGATTTCAACACCCTAAGATCTCTGCCATGGAGTTACTAAGTCTTATGAAACTTGGCATCCTGGTAGGACATTTTGTGAAATATAATCCGTCAACGTTTCATAACTTTATCTTAGATATTTTCTGAGTTACAATATTTAGAAATATAATCATAGGTTTTCATAATTGCTTGTCAATAAATTCTGTTGCTACAATACACAAGTCAATGGGAAAATTACAATTATGCATTGCAGGTTCCAAGACCTCCAAATCTGCCTTGAATTGAAATTCTTTTATTTTAGGTTATATGTGATACAACTGACTATAAATGTTTTGTTTGTTTGAATTGTGGCCTATTGTACTTTATGTAATCATGATAATTGGTTCAAGTTTTAGTCCAAAATGACACCTGCCACACGAGTCACACTCCTGTGTCACGCTAGTCACATATTGAAATGGTGACAGACTTAAAAAGACTGGCCAAAGGATAATGAAATTTTACCAGCTCATTGCTTAATGTTTCAAAATTATCCCCAGAAAATTTCATGTACATAGGATAAGTAACTTCTGAGGAAATTTCAGTTAAGTACAGTAAGGTCACAAACCTTCAATAGTGTCGCATCACGCGAGTCAAAGGAGACAAATTGAAATAGCTCAAACAAAAAAAGACTTTGCAACCAAAATTTCTTTGTGCTAATGTGTAATGTCATTACCTTGATTGAAATACATTTGTAAGTAAGAAAAACAGTTATGCATCATGAAATTTGAAGTAATTTGAAGCCTTAACAAGTTAAATTTGTGTGTCAACGTCACACGAGTCACAATGGAATGGCTGCTTTTGTTTTTCTTTGTTTTATTTTGCAAAAATTATTGAAGAAGCATAATAATGATAAAAAATTGATTTTAGCCATTGAATGAAAGTGAAAATAATCATATCTTTGTGAATAAGGTGAGAAAACTCCATTTGCATTGACTTTGTACACAAAATCATGTTTTTGAGCCGTTTTCGGTCTGACAGATATTTTAGAAAATCGTGCAGCGTCGTAACGGTAAGACTGATTTTCGCAAAAATGGTTTCAAAAGATGAGTGAGACTTAAAAGTATAAATTCAGCAAGCGGCGTGATCAAAACATTCCGTGCGGCAGAATGGTCGGGGAAATGTCGAGGGGGGGGGCATGATTGCCCCCATTCTTTTCTAGGTTAAAACATAATTGTGATTGAATTTGAAATACTTTGACCTGACTAATGATCAGCAAAACAGTTCTTGAGATACATGTACATTGTACATGTATTGTGAGTACAAGCTATATCATGCTATATTCATCTGATTATTAGCATGTGTGAACTTTGATGTTGTCACCCTTGTAGGCCTATATGTACCACAGAAAAAGATGATAAGTCATACACTTTATGAGTTATCATGAAACAAGCTATTTTTACCTATCAATTAACCTCTGTGAACTTTGACCTTGTGACCCAACACTTAATCAGATCATTGTCAACACAGTATGCACACATGTACCAAGTATGAAGATGATTGTCAAACGGTTCTCAAATTATCGTGAGAACAAAGTACGTAGGACAGACAGACGGACATACAACCAAAAAACCTATTGACTCCAGGAAGACTTTGCTGCAGATTCAAGAATACATGTATCCAGTATGTGTATTACTAATGATCACCTTTTCAAACCCTTAGGCCCGTATTCTGTTACGGGTTTTAGAGTTGTACGGCAATTGACAATAGAATCGAACAATAGCGCCGTACGAGAAAAAACTCCCAGCACAAAAAAAAACCTCCCAAACGTGTTCAACTTCCGTACAGCTGGAAGTTTCTAGTGCACTGAAATGCACTAGATAAAACCGGAAATCCATTGAAATAATGACGCAACAATGATTGTTTGTAGCCGCTTTATCCTTTGACTGCCGAGTGTTGTGCATTGTCGCTTGTCATGCATTTTCAAATATCACGTCCCATTCATTAACAATTCAGTGGCCTGGGATGGGAACAATTAACCAGAAAGGTGGAAAGGGAGTTTTATTCTTTTGAATTAATCTCCTAAATAGCTCCACGAATTTTTTCTTTCACAAATGTGAAGTGCCCATATTTGGCCAAAAGCAATGAAACATTGAATTTGATTCCGATATCACGCTACATGCATGCGCAAACGTCTCACGTTAGGTGCATGCGCATCAATCTTTTTCTTATTACTATTTTTTTCTTTTTTTTCTTTGTTTTTTTTTTCTTATTTGGGAGGGGCAAAAGTTGTAATAATGGGAAGGGGTAAAATATAAATGTTCCACTATTTAAATATTCAACTCTTTACAGAGCCATACACATAAACAATAAAACGTCAATGTTCATTAACAATATCCACTCGGCCTCGAAATCCCTACATCTATCAAATAATTATAAATAATATGGACCTTTGAAGAATGGTGGAATTTGTTTCCATTCTTTTTGTGTGTATTTTTTTTGTACATGTTGTATGTAGGCCTATGTATGCTCGCTATATTTGAAATGGAGCGGGAAATTCTTTTATTGTGATGAAAAAGGTAATCCATGCTTAACGACGTATATTATCAAAGCACGGATTATCTTTTCTTTGAGAAGCTTAGCGGTTCCAGGTTATGGCTGACATAGCACAATGACAACAGACAAAGGTCTCAGATTCAGGGCGGAACCAATTGCCTGAATGAACTACTCGTTTAGTATTTTGAATCCAATTTGCATAAATAGTTGTTGCTATGACTGACAAACACGTTTCTTGTCTCACATAGCAACACATTAATATATGCAAAAAAGGAAATCGAGTGGGCGTATTTTACGTCAAGTGCCATTAATAATTCAGTAGTCTTGAAAGAAAACATTAGTTTACATTCTCAGTTGAAAATGATAATGGTGTTTTTCTCCTCTGTAGAAATTATGGACGTATAGGTGGTATCTGACGTCGCGGAGATGTCTCTGAGACTCGAACACTCGGAGACGTCTCCGATAACTGTTTTATGTATCATCAGAGACGTCTCCACGACAGAAAAAAAAAACCACACACACATTCGTAAGCATGTTCTATGTTCTCTCGACTCATGAGATGTCGCGGAGATTCATGAGACGTCTGTGCGACCACTTTTAGATCTTTCCCCGACAAAAATCAAAACCGTATCAAACCCTTCCCAAATCAGTCTCAAATCAGTCTCATGGCAAATACCTTTAGATACCACCATAAAGGTGGTATTTAACTTTGTCCCCGCGACTCGGATACTCCAGCTCTCCGATATATATATTTTTTTTCTGTCGCGAGCATTGGCGGCGATCCCGGGGAGACGGGGAGGGGGTGACGTGTCCCCCTTCGATTTTTTACGGGGGGGATGGACCCCCTTCGATTTTCAAAAATGAACAATTTTTATGTAGTGATTAGCTTGTGAAGCTAATAAAGAGGTAAAATGTATGTCAAATAAGATGCTAAGGCAAAATTTCGGGCTCGCGCTTCGCGCTCTCAATCATTTTCATTAGTTTCTGCATAATGTGCGAAGTATGCGAATTTTTAGTGTATTATTTTTTCACTTTCTGGCGTTTCCGCCGCCTCCCCGTCGTGACATGAAATCGCCGCGCTTGGTCGTGGGAATATCTCGGAGACGTCTCTGAGACGTCTGCGCGACAAAAAAACATCCAAAACCATTTCAAACCAGTCTCAAATTAGTCTCAAACTAGTTCCAAATCCGTTTTTTTCCAGTGTAGTGACAAGTGACTTGCCACCATTAGTTTATTGTTGGTTTTCGCGTCAGTTGTCCTTTCTTCAATATGTCAGGTCAAACTGATACTTCAATCGTGTCGGCAATGTCATTTTTGATGATTAACATGCAATTAATCCAATCGTTGTGGACAGTTCTATAATGCACCTAATTCTTAAACAAAGTTTTAACAACCTTTAACTTCAAGTTAACGAGAAAATTGATAAATTAGCTTCCTCCGACATAAAACTCGCAAAGCCATATCAAATTCTAAACCCCCTATACCCCTAGTTTAGAATTCTTTAGAAATGTGTGTACATAATTGATCCCGAATGACGTCATCTGAGTCTACTTTCGTACGATAGGACGCACGCTTCACTGACGCTTCATAGAGAAGCGTGCAAATCAGCGTTGCATTCTCGTCTCATTACCCTTACTATTTTCGTGCGACAGCACAACTCTAAACCCCGGAACAGAATACGGGCCTTAGGCTTACCTACTTGACAAGGACATGAAGAAGATGCCTGAGTGATGCTTCTCTAGATACTGTGTGTTACCATAAGATGTATTTTCATCTGGTATGATCCTGGTCAGTGGTAGTCTCTTATCAAGTCATGTCACTAGACCAGTGCCCTGTGAAATAGATTACAAATTATTAAGTATAACTCAGTAACCTTATTTACAAAATGTAGACATTTTACTAAACCCCAAAGCCTGCATGTATATACCATGCATGTGTGGGGTAAAGTTCTTACATAAAGTTATAATCACAAAAATTAGTAGGCCCTGTAGCCTAAAAACAAGTAATGTACAGCGAACATAATCAACGTATGGGACAATCCTGTCATGTCACCATCCGAAAGACGTTATAGGACTACTAACCTCTGTCCAATCCGCATCACTTTGTGGGCTGACATGAGTTCCGTTACTTTTTCTAAAAAGGCCCAAATGCTGATAAGAATGGGACAGAGGTTTGAATCCCAGTCATAACTTTCAGGAAAATGATGTCAAGGTGTGAGAAGAGGCAAAAATGGATGTTGTCATAATCATTTTAATGAAATGAGATAACACTAAACTTTGGAAGAGACACGGGGGCAAGGGGGGACTGCAGCCCCGAATTTTTTCAGCAAACATGTAATGTATATGTACAAAAATAGATTTGTAATCTTTTAGCCCGTTCAGAACCCCCTCCCTCTCCAATTTCAAACATGCTCCACAGCCCTGAATATTGTAACTAAAATGAAAGTACATGTTTCTACTAACCTTTGTCATTGTTTTGAGTTCCCCAAGCCATGTTCCCAACATCTGATCCAAGTCCTGCTCCACATCACTGTCTGGCTCCGCCTCCATATATGTGATGCCACCTGACGTATCACTCAAAGTATCTCCCTGGTCAGACCTGCATTCAAACGAAATATGATAATAATAAAGTTAATTTAACATAAACACTATTGTTTGTTAAGTCAATTGGTGTTTTTTAAAGTACATACATTGAAAGAATCCATCACTGCCAACTGCAAAGTCAATAATTGAGTTTTCTCAATTTATTCAAAAAGATTAGATATTATTAATATTTTCTTCTTCTATGACTGCAATTTAGTAAAACAATTTTGCTTCAAAGAGGAATAGGCAATACAATTTGTTAACAAAGAAAGGGGAAAAAATAAAAAAGATAAAACAATTAAGTAATAAATTATGTGATTGATGGAAAATAAAGAGAATAACATGAAATTAAAATCATGTTTTGGAAAAATAAGTTTAGGGCTAACAAATTAAAAGTATTTACTTGTATATATAATATGCAGTCATCTCTTTGAGATACAGGGGCTCAAAGAGGTCCCCCCCCCACCCCCCTGCTACCTAACAATTCTTAGACACCCTGTATAAATACTTCACAAGCTGGCACTGTTCATCATGTCGTCCTTGTGGGCTTGTTTTAGATAGCTCAGTTTCTGTACTGTCGGTCTCTTGTGCTCTATCCGTGTACTGTTGGTATCATGGGCCCAAATTGTACAAATTTTATGACTTGATCATGGGTCATATTTATGTGATGTCAGTCTTGTGGACCTATACCGGTATTAGTTAATGTCTATCAAGTGAGCTTTCAGTCTTGTGTGCCTTTTTCGTTTAAAGTCAATCTCGTTAGCCTATTTATAACTTATTTTCGGTCTCGTGGGCTGTCGATTTCATGGGCTATACCCGATATGTGTTTACCCAGTAAGATTTATTAGGTGTCCGAAAAATCAATTTTTATAAACTAGTTGAAAAGGTTATAGTTTTTTAGAAACAAAATGTCAAGGATGATATGGCTTCAATTTTGTTGAGTGTCTGGACATGTAAAAAATATTAACCCATCTTTGAGTTTTCAAGACTGAACCTGGACAAAAATATCCACGAAATTCGGCTATCGGACTCTAGACTCAGTGCGTTAGCGGTAATGCAGTGCACCGCGAGATTATAGCGGTCGTGCTGCAATGAGCCAGAGGCGAGTGATGCAGCGGTGCCCTATCTAAAGTTATTGAGCGATCACTGCATTTATGCTTCGTCGCACAATACAGGAAAGTGTGTTTCACTGTAAGGCCTGAAACCTTACATGTAGCCGCTGATTGAGACAGTAATAATCTGATTTGGCTAATCAGGCAAAGCTCATCACTCGGTTCATCATGCATGCTACCCCGCTGCGCGCAATTCCTAAATTCACTTCACCCAACGAATTCACTTATCCCCACGAATTCACTTTCCCGAAATGTAGTTAGTGGGTGATAATCTGCGTGTATGTGTCCGTTATGTGTACGTACGCACTGCGTGTGCGCATGTGTAATACCAATGAACTAATGAACTACAGTCCAGGGGGTGGACCAAGAGTGGCTGGGCGTGAGATCTTTCGCATTGTGTTTGGAAGCAGTGCACACACGGCGCACGTTACCATAAGTGCACGTGCGTGGTACTAACTTGTACATAAAGAAGGCGCTCGCGCACGCTACACTGCATAGCACGGGGCAAGCTATCTTGCATCTAACGATCGCCTGCATGAAAACATCGCATTCACATTGCAATGCACGACAGAACCGATTTTTAGGGTTTTGAGGCCTGACAATGGTAAAAATCTGTAGTTTTTAATATTTTCTCCTTTTTTTTTTCTGGGGCGTGATATTTTGAGGGCTGGGCGGGTGAGTGTGAGATGAGGTGCTGAGACGTGAGTCTCACGCCGGGGGCGTGTGACTTGGTAGGTCTGGTCAGATTGGTCTAGATCTATAGTCCACTCGTTCTCAATCCCTGCTAGATCTTGTTTTCTGCAACGATCCCGATCTGATATCTAATTTGAACCCCGGGCCACACATTGGCAATAGTGACCACGACG
>CALNVZ010000711.1:253340-264456 GCA_940671915.1 Paracentrotus lividus
CTGTTTCACACTTGGGCAAAAACTTTAGATCGCACTTCACCGCCGAGAGTAGATGCAATTTTCTTAGATTGGTCGAAAGCTTTCGATAAAATGAGTCATTCGGTACTTATTCGAAAACTACATAGTTTTGGGGTATGTCAGAATGTTTTGAAATGGATCTATTCTTTTTTGACAAACCGGGTCCAGCGCGTTCAGTTTCAAGGTGGTCAGTCAGATTGGAGTTCTGTAACTTCAGGAGTCCCCCAGGGGAGTGTCATCGGGCCCATTCTCTTTGATTTGTTTACTGCAGACCTGCCCAACTTAATGACTGCAGGTACTTGCTTGCCCCAATATGACGACGACACAGTTCTGTATCGTACAATATCTACCAAGAATGACATAGAAGTTCTCCAATCTGACCTTGACTCTATAATCATATGGTGCAATAATAATTTCATGGAACTGAATGGCATATAGAAGATGATGCACTACACTAGATCTCGATAAGTAAATCAATACTTTGCGGGTAACCATGCTTCTGATGTGTTGATCTTACAAATACTTCTGGATTCTTTTCACATGATTTGGTATGTCAAATAGATACTGTTACAAAAAATGTTCAAAACTATAGATTCTACCCAGATGAACTCACGAAATCCTTTTCGATTTGAAACGTATTTTCTCTGTCATCTTTTCCGCTATAAATCAAATATGGTATACCAGTCTGGCTCCCCCATCAAAAGAACCATATATACCTCATCTTAAGCAGGATTCAACGTCGATTTACCCACATTCTCTTCCTATGATCAAGCAAATTCACATTCTCTTAGGTTGTACAAATACACAGGCTTAGAATCCCACCCTTGTATAACAGACACGTCTACCAATCCACTGCCTTTGTTGTAAACCCCTGTTCAGTAAACAGGACATGACAATACCTACTCATATCTACCCAGGCCTAAGAACTCGGAACACTCAAGCTACTCCTTCATCCCATGAATTTGCCATAAAAGATTGTAAGCCGTAAATTTTCTTTTTTCTCTTCCCTATAAATATTCTGGAACCTATCCCTCAGCAAGACAGAGAATCTGTGTCCTCTGCGTATCTTTTCTCTCCTTCCATATGTCCTTACTGAACACTATATCTCCATGCGCTCCAATTGAAAACGGCCTTTTAATGAGACATGCAGAATTATTTTTCGTTCTTTCTAGTATCGATACCATTAATACCTTCTCTCATTCCCGCTCTTTACTTCATCTTACTCCTTTCTCTTATTTTCTCTTAATCTGTCACTAAATGTTATGTTATATTGCCTTTTCTTTCATGGCTGAAATGTTATGCCTTCAAGTAGGTTACGCTTTCTGTTAATATTATTATGTAATTCTTTTACTTTGCAATGTTCATAATGTTATTTTTCCTGGCAAGTTTATCCAACTGTATCACGGTTACTTATTTGCATTTTTGTTATGTCAATTTGTTATGTCCTGCTTTTTTTTTCTTCATTGCCTCGCTCTCTCTTTCTTTTCTTTCTACCCCAGTCCTCTTAACTCTCCATTTTCTTTTTCCTCTTCCTGTACTTCTCTCTCTCTCTCTCTCTCTCTCTCTAGATATGCATTTTATCTACCACATGTATCTGGCAATTTATTTGATAGTTTGTTATTGTTTACTTTGTATCATGATCATTTTGTTTGTTAAATAGATTACTGTGTAATATTTTCAATATATATATATATATTATTATAATATATATACTATATATATTAAGTATAGTATATATTATATATATGTATAGGCATTTAATAGCTTCTTCCTACCAACGTAAGCAATGGTGTTATATTTTACTTCTTGAACCTTATGAAAATACTTCCATTTATCATAATATTCCAAGCAATTTATTTTTATTTTATTATTTTTTTTTAATTATGTAATTTATAAATGAAATCAATAAGGATAATTTTTTTCTCACTGATCAGGCTTTACCATCTAATAACAGCATAATGTTGTATATTAAAATGCATTACACATTTCATATTGATACTGACTGGATATTTAAATACATAATAATAGCACATGGAAATAATTACTATTTATTATTAGATTTTGGTTTTAATAAGTAACGCATTTAAAAGTTATTGCCATTTTATACTGATTTTATATATTGTATACACATGTAATTACTGTAAACCCCGACTAGTGAGGAGAGCTTCTTAACAGAAACTAGTTTTTCTTTTAGTCATCCTCAGGCACTAGTCGGGGTAATTTCTTTCTTATGTACATACTCTTGTTGTCCTTTTCCTGGAAATAAAATAAATAAAAAAAATAAATAGATAGTCTGCCTAGATATACATACACCTTGGTATAGGGTCAATGTGACCAGGGGTTACATATACATTAGGGTTAGGGCCTAGAGGGGGTCTCGAGCAAAATAAGTTTGCAAGATATGATATTGTGACCCGGTGTCATGTTAACCATGTTAACATTACCTTGCCTTACACACTAGGGTTTTCCTCATGCTTATTGTAATCTTAAAGGGGAAGGAAACCCTAGGAATTCATTAAATTGTACAAAAACAGGAAAATCAAAGAAGCTGATCAATGAAAATTTGAGAAAAAAAGAATGAATAATAAGAAAGTTATGAACACTCGAATGTTGTGATCACTACTGCTATGGAGATCCTCACATTGGCAACGGGCCCAAGATGTGTGATGTCATACATGAACAACTTCCTCATTGCTTTTGTACATATTTCACTCAAATTATCTTTTTTTATTAATTCCGTTAAAAGATCTGAGATTCTTTTCATGGGAGGACATGTAATACAAGTTCACAAAATATGATCATGTGCGAAGAGTCTGTACTACCATTAGAATGAGGAAAAGAAGAATTTTTGGTATTTTTTTGTATGTCATATGGGAGAGTTGTTCATGTGTGACATCACACATCTTGGGCCTGTTGCCAGTGTGAGGATCTCCATAGCGTTAGTGATCACAACATTCAAATTCACATAACTTTCTTATTATTTATTCAATTGTTCTCAAACTTTCTTTAATCTGTTTCATTGATTTTTTTTTTTTTGTTTCATACAATTCAACTGAATCCTAGGGTTTCATTCTCCTTTAATAAACACTGTTACCTTTGTTTATATCACAAAATTATATGTAAAAAAAAAAGAAAAAAAAAGCCCCATTGCCATGCAGCTTCGTATCCGGGGTGACGACAAGGGCAATGTAAAGCCAGGTATGGATCACATACAGCTGCAAACCAATTTAATGCTGTACTGAAAAATGATTGTCTGTTGCCCTCTTGGTTAATTAGTGAAACCAGCTTTAAACCTACCTCGAAATAAATTAAGACAATCTATAGTATCATTGCAATATAATTCAATTAGATATTTTTTATTTGAATTTTTAGGACCTTTTTTTGGAAAAGCCACCTTGACTGGGCCGAGTTTCTAAAGACACATTTTCTTCTCTTCTGCATTAACTTTCCATTGGAAGAAAACTACCACCACAGCAAGGTAGTTCGCAGTGCAAGGTCAATTATGAATTGACCATGCATACATGTAAATGTAAGTGGGTATGTTATCAGGGATAGGGTTAACGACGACCCCAGGGCACGAGGGTGGTGTGTACGTGTACAGGGAATACGAAACTGCAGGATTAGACAGGCTTTCGAAGACCATGAATGCAATGGCGCTAGTGCAGCTTGGTATACCTACACACTACCGTACCCAGTGACCACCCTACCCTATTAGAGCAACATGTACCAAGTTTAACGAATTCTGCGTGAGAATTACGCATTTAGGGCCTGTCTCACAATCTCACGCAGAACACCCACCTTCTCAGGCAAAACCAACAAAAAAGCTGAATTACTGTAGATTTTGTACCAAATATGGGGCCTCAAAACCCTCAAAATCGGCATATTTGTCACATCAAGCCTTGAGAGGTGCGATGTTTGCAGGCAGGCAATCGTTATATTCAAGATAGCTTACTACATGCTGCATGTGTATGATGGAGGACTTTATTCCATGCACTTTGTCTTAAACCGCTAAAAAGTCAAATAATTTGAAATATTTTAATCAAAAATTATTTTCTCTGTAAAATATTCCTGGAATATTTATAGAGAATGCGCAAGCTTAGTCGATTACACGACCCTGTCAAATTTGCTTTGGCAAAACTGAACGGTACATTGTAGTCCACGCACAAACAGTAAATGAATGTAAATTGTCATTTCCTGTTTGAATGAAGTGTATTTTTGATGTTTTTTTAAATTCATGAAAATACAAGAAACAAATGATTTTCCCCCACTACCATAATGTAGCTTGCGTGCGGGCCTCCTTTGTGTACAAACTACTGCACGCGCACATATGATAACGTGCGCCGTGTGTGCACTGCTTTCAAATACGATGCGAATGATAGACGCCGAGTTATGAAAATCTCATGCAATATTTTTTTTTTTTACTTTGCATCTCTGTATTGTAACCCTAGTCTAGTGGGTGGGGGTCATTATCAACCAAATCCCTTCTCGAGGAGGGATGCTCAACTGCGCTGCACTAGCACCGAGTGCAGCATACGCAAATGTGGAAGAACGTTTGTATGCAAATCTGAAATAGCTTTTAAGCATATTGCATTTAGATAAAGTCATTGTGGGCTGGTCGGTCTAGAATCTAGTCGAGACAATCAGACAATAACAATAAAGGCCCCTGTGCCTGGGCCGCCCTCGCCTAGGCCCTAGTTTAGAGGCAGTCAATAGACTTACGAAGTCAAGAACTAACTGTTAGAGTTGCCAAGAAGACATTGTTAATTTACATTGTACGTATACCAAGTTACTGTATGTCCGGACGGGTTGGATGTGTGGACACTCAATTTTAACCAGTCATTTGAAAGGATTTTAAAGCAATGTCTTTGAAGTTTTTGACGTGGAGCACAAAAAAATCAAAAAAGTTTAGACCCCTATTGTGAAATTGAAAAACAAATAATGATTGATGATGAGAATCATTCAACATATAATATGTTTGGTTAAATATTTTTGTGATCAGCGTGATAATTAACTAGCCTAGACCTACTTAGATCTAAGTTAGGCCTAAGTTAGGTGAATTGTAAGCCGACCACCCCACCGTCGCGAAGCGACGGGAACCGACGAGTCAGTAGACATATTTGGTGAAGGTTTGAAAATATCTATACATGGCCACAAATTTTGTGGTAAAAAATACCTTATTTGAATTCATACTCACATTGAATCAAATCATTGAAGTTTTTCCTTGAATTGGTGACACCTGCAAATGTTTCACATGAATAATCAACTAATAATGAAGAAAGATAAGGAAAATACAGGAGTCCATCCACGCATATTTCTCTGTGCGTGCGCCATCTTCGCCACAGAGTTAAATACGTCTTCGCACAGTAAAATGACGTCATAGAAAATGGCAGCGATGGCACCAACACTATGAGAAGAGACAAGGCCAATGGAAAATTCATTTTGGTAGGCCCTAAGTCAAAAAGCTCTTAGACTATATGGCCCGAATTCACAAACGTAGTTTAGTTAGTCCATGGTCAAAATCAATTGTTTAAACCACGGATTTAGACCATGGTCTAAATTTTGGTATTCACAAACCACCTGATTTAGACCATGGACTAACTAAACCACGTTTGTGAATTCGGGCCTATAATTCAGTTTCATAACGGCCGTGTCGTGAAATATCATACATGCAGTTGAGTTACATTTTAACATTAGATTCATCATATTGACCAGTATTGACCGGATCACTGGTTGTTTCACTGTAAATTATAGGTGGTGAAAGTACAGCCCCGTCGCCTTTGGCAACGGGGCTGTATAGAGAATTGCGGGAGACTCACGCAGATTGTGTGAGAGTTGGCAGCCCTGCATAGGTCTGTTTGGCTTAATCTTTAGATCATCTAGATCTAGATGAAAAACCAGGCTTCATTTTGTTAAGTGAATTGTCTGGACAACCAACCCCAATCATAACTAACGAGTCAGTAGACATATTTGGTGAAGGTTTGAAAATATCTATATACAGTGCGTCCCAAAAAGAACTATACACTTTTGAAATGGCTGCCAAATAAAAAGTATATTTTTTTAGGTAATGAAATTTACATGTATGGAAAGCTCATTATCCCCAATTTCATATGACATCAAAAACTCCGAAAATAAGTCATGCATAAATGAGCTGCGTTCACTTTTGTAAAGGGTATGGAAATTAGGGTGCGCAGGAATTGCCATACCAATTTGTATGAGGAAAGTCATTTGGAGCTTATGGAATTGAGGATGATATGCAGAATCACTGATCAATTATGATGAGTTGGGGTTTGCTAAGTGAAGTTTGTGGAATGGGGATTACATTTTCATGCATGAGTGAACAGGAATATGTATTTCCTATTGTTGCATTGTAACTTTCCAAGGTTTCTTCAGTGGTGTGTTAGTGGTAGTCAGGATGGTGTGCAGAACAGGTGAGATGCAGGGTAAAATTTTTGATCAGTATTGATAATCGTTTTCATGATCTTTTCGATTGTCTGAATGTCTAACATCAGTGATGTTCTTCTTTTTTTTTCAACAAACATTTTTTTTTTAGTATTCAATTTACATAATCCCACCTGGATATTAAGTAATTCAATGAGGAGTTTAGATAACCTTACAGTATTGAAATGTGGGGCAGGCATATTATGATGTCACTGATATTTAAACCCCCCACCCCCCCCCCCCCAAAAAAAAAGAAAAAAAAAAAAAAAAAAAAAGATGCGAGGAGGTAGTCAGGATATTTGGAGTAGAAACCAATGAACATGAATGATCAAAACACACCCATGCAAAAAGAGAGAGATAGATAGAGAAAGAGGGAGGGAGACAGGGGGAGAAAGAAAGAAGAGAGAGGGAGAGAGGGAGGAAGACAAAGAGAGAGAGAGAGAGAGAGAGAGAGAGAGAAAGAGGGAGGGAGAGAAAAGGAAGAGAGAGAGATTAAACACACCACAGAAGGACCTCATTAAATATACCTTGGAAAGTTACAATGCAACAATAGGAAATACATATTCCTGTTCACTCATGCATGAAAATGTAATCCCCAATTCCACAAATTTCACTTAGCAAACCCCAACTCATCATAATTCATCAGTAATTCTGCATATCATCCCCAATTCCATAAGCTCCAAATGACTTTCCTCATACAAAATGGTAGGGCAATTCTTGCGCACCCTAATTTCCATACCCTTTACAAAAGTGAACGCTGCTCATTCATGCATGACTTATTTTCAGAGATTTTGATGTCATATACAATTTGGGATAATGAGCTTTCCATACATGTACATTTCATTACCTAAAATCATATATTTTTTATTTGGCAGCCATTTCAAAAGTGTATAGTTCTTTTTGGGACGCACTGTAGATCTACATGTAGATACAAATTTCGTGGTCAAATATGGGAGTGGTGTGGTCGAGTGGATAAGTCAGCGGACTTACGATCACAAGGTACACGGTTCGAATCCCGTCCATACCACTAGCATCCTTCGGCAAGGTGTCAACCTGCAAATTTGCCGTACTTGACCCAAGTGAGGTGAATGGGTACCGGAAGGAAGCAATTCCTTGAATGCCGTGAGCACCTTTCGGGGTAGCCTAGCTAAGCCGGGTAACAATTAGTTAACACTATAAGCACTTAGAAACACCAAGGTAGATATATATGTATTAAGCGCTATATAAATGTAACTATTATTATTATTAAAAATACCTTATTTGAATTCATACTCACATTGAATCAAATCTTTGAAGTTTTTCCTTGAATTGGTGACATCTGCAAATGTTTCACATGAAGTGAATGAATCAACTAAAATGAAGAAAAATACAGGAAATGAATCAACTAATAATGAAGAAAAATACAGGAAAATTGAGTCCATCCACGTACATTTCTCAGTGCGTACGCTGTTCAATTAGGTCTACGCCACAGAGTTAAATACGTCTTCGCACGGTAAAATGACGTCATAGAAAAATGGCAGCGTTGGCACCAACACTGTGAGAAGAGACAAGGCCAACGGAAAATTCATTTTGGTAAGTCAAAAAGCTCTTATAACTTGTTATAATTCAGTTTTATAACTGCCGTATCGTGAAATATCCAACATGTACATGCGGTTGAATTACATCTTAACATTAGATTTATCATATTGACCAGTAGATCAATAATCATCGGATCGCTGGTTGTTTCACTGTAAATGGGGGTGATGGAAGTATAACTATACACAGCCCCGTTGCTGAAGGCGACGGGGCTGTACTTCTACCACCCCCATTTACAGTGAAATAACCAGCGATGATGAGTGATCAGGTGATTATACTGGTCAATATGATGAATCTAATGTTAAAATGTAATTCAACGGCATGTATGATATTTCAAGATACGGCCGTTATAAAACTGAATTATATAAAAGTTTTTTGACTCTATACCAAAATGAATTTTCCGTTGGCCTTGTCTCTTCTCATAGTGTTGGTGCCATCGCTGCCATTTTCTATGACGTCATTTTACTGTGCGAAAACGTATTTAACTCTGTGGCGAAGATAGCGCACGCACAGAGAAATATGCGTGGATGGACACAATTTTCCTGTATTTTGCTTCATTATTTGTTGATTACTTCATATGTAACATTTGCAGATCTATGTCACCAATTCGAGGAAAAAATTCAAAGATTTGATTCAATGTATGAATTCAAATAAGGTATTTTTGACTACGAAATTTGTGGTCATGTATACTATAGGGCCATGTGTTATAAGTTTGCCGCCTTTTGCGTTACATGCCAATTTCACTACAAATGGCACTTTTTCACTTCAAAGACCTGTATCTCGAAAAGTATACATTCTTATATATCAAAAATAAACATTTTCTGAAAGGAAATTCCTCAAAGAATCTAAATCTGCATTGAAAAATTAAACCAGGTGCAAGATAAAAAAGTTATTAGGAAAAAATTCAGGAAATTTAGATTTTCTTAATTTTTCATTGTTTTTATCGTAAAGTCATCTATAATCACCCAAATATTGATAATATTATTATATTCTGGTAGAGAATAATAAGACCTTTCAAACAAGGTATAATTCATTATGGTTTACAATTTTAGAATAAAAAATATAACGATCTGAAATTCAGCCCTGAAAATATAGCTTTTTTTCAAATTCATGAGGGGGTTGGGTCCTGCCAAGTACTGTTGCACCATCAAACATATTGTTAAAGTGATATTATAGGCTAGTAAAAAGCTTCAATTTGGTGGTAAATTCACAATCATAGGCTAAAATTTGGCAAAGATATTGAGTTCTCCCAACAGTACTACAATATCTCTAATTCCTATAAATGAGTTTGTACAAGAGGCATTGCCTTGTTTAGGTCAAATAACGACTGTTGAGTCTTCCTGGGTATTATTGTAACATTAAACCTATTTTTCAGTGATTTCATGGTATAAAGCAGTTTATAAGCTTAAGTTGGTACCACATTCACAGTCATAAGCCAAAATTTGGCAGAGAAATTCAAGTTTTCCCCAAATCAACCACAAAATGTAAAATTTCCCATTGACTTTGTCCAGCACCACCCCTACTGTCCCAAACTTAAACCATTGTAACTCCTCCAGAATGTTACCTAGAACAATGAAACTTCACAGGGAGCTAGCACAGTAACATAGCTTCAAAATGAAATCAAATTTGTTGGGGTAGATGTAGGGAATACCGGACAGTAGGGAATATCGGACGGTCACCACATGTCCAGCCCTAGCTGCCAACATAAGATCAACTGAGTTGAAATACCGGCATCTATTGCTCAGTGGTCTGTCTGGGAAGGTTGAATGCTGTATTCGACAACAACAAGTAGAAATCTCGAGAAAATACCACGATCTGTCAAGGTAGGAAATTTGCAACCTAAAAAATGGCTGATGTAAAAATTGACATTTTAGAGAATGTGATGGTATAAAAATAGAATTGGGGCATGACCTCTATTTCATACATTATGGACATGTGTTGGAGGGTGGGCCAAACGTGTAGGAGTGTTTGCAGCTGTACAAGCCTGTGTATTGGGTGGCAGTGTGTTGAAAATGCAGTCAGTCATTTTTTTTGTGTAGGGAATACCGGACACCACATGGACGGTTTTTGTTTACTTCCGGTTGAGTTGCTAAGCATGTAGATCAAATGCATTGCATATATAATGTATTATATTTATTTTATTAATTGTTAGACAAGTTTGAAATGTCTATTTCTCTTTATTATTATTGTGATATGTCATGATCTACATGAGATAAAAAGTTATTCTGAGTGTTTGAAATTTTATAGTAAAATGCATATAATCTTCTAAACATGAATAATGTTATAAAAATCAATACAAACATTGTTAAGTTGTGGTTTACATTCAAATCAGTGCTTCCAGACAGATCTTTAAAAAAAAAAAAAAAGGGTAAAAAATACTGTCGTATTTCCTACACTGTAGGGAATGCCGGACAATATACGATGACGTCATTATTTGCATATAACTGCCTCACCAAATATTTGATTACCTCAATTTTTTTGGAAAAAATAGTTGAAGATGTAGCTAAGCAATGAGAATCTTTTTCTTTTGTGATTTTATTGTTTCATGTGCTAATTAAGCAAATGAGCTTAAGTGGCCGTAATTCCCTACATCTACCCTACATAAACTTTCTTACTTTGGAAATATTGAAAATTAATGCTGAAAAATAGCAAAAGCGTAACAGCACACCGTTTGGGTGGCGAGTTCATACACACGACCATAAGATATTTCAAAAACTCACAAAATATGTCTAGAAATCTACTGACTCGTCAGTTCCCGTCGCTTTGCGATGGGGGCTGGTCGGTTTAGTGAAAGTACAGCACGTGTATGGACTCTAGTTAATCTAAAGTTAGATCTACATTGTCATTTGCATGAGAGTGAGCGAAAATAGAGGACCATCAACGATTCTCAAGCCGATGCCCTTCCGACCCGGTGGGGGAATACAACTAGAATTAGCAAAGTCAATGACTAGATCTAACGTTAGCGCCATAGAGGAAGCCGAAGCGGCGAAGGCGAAGCCCTGTTGCCTTGGTTAATATTTAGACGATACACGTATATAGAAATTTTTACTCCATAATTAAATCATTTATGCACGACGCTCAAATG
>CALNVZ010000711.1:264556-278447 GCA_940671915.1 Paracentrotus lividus
TATAGGTCCACAAGACTGTCATCACATAAATATGACCCATGATCAAGTCATAAAATTTGTACAATTTGGGCCCATGATACCAACAGTACACGGATAGAGCACAAGAGACCGACAGTACAGAAACTGAGCTATCTAAAACAAGCCCACAAGGACGACATGATGAACAGTGCCAGCTTGTGAAGTTTTTATACAGGGTGTCTAAGAATTGAGTATATGAATATAAAAAAAGTCCAATTTTTGGCGAAATTGAGTTATATATGGGAAATTGTTCCTTATACATTGACCCATCTTGTGCATAAATGATGAATCTGGAAATCATCTCAGAAATGCCTTAAATAAAGGATGAAAATCTGGTATGAATGTAAGAAAAGCCTAAGTCCAGGACTTAGGCTTTTCTTACATTCATATCTAGCGCCCTCTCTCATTATTTCTTGTTTAACCTTGAGTACCTCAAAATTAAAGTTGAAGTTCACTTGCAGATGTTGTGCTTGTGTTTGTGTGTGTGTGTGGTGTGTGTGTGTGTGTGTGTGTGTGTGTCAGAGGGTGTGTGAGGGCTGTTGGTGGGTGTGTGTTAATATATATTTAACAAAATAGCTCCTCAAAAAAAAAAATAAAAATTCCTATGCTGATGTGAGTGTGTGGATGTGGGGCATGCAGGGTGGATTCAGGATTGATGTTTTCTTACAAAATTCGCTCACAACACAATTACATTTTTTTTTTTCTA
Source organism: Paracentrotus lividus (assembly GCA_940671915.1). Lineage (NCBI taxonomy): Eukaryota > Metazoa > Echinodermata > Echinoidea > Camarodonta > Echinidae > Paracentrotus > Paracentrotus lividus. The sequence goes on from CALNVZ010000711.1 coordinate 265,281, forward strand.
GAATTTTACCCCAAAATTCACTGATAATCAATAAAATGAAAAATTCTGCCCATTTACAAAAGCATTTTACCCCAAGATCTCTGGTAAACATGAAATAAAGGTCCTTGCTAAGGAAAAGTTCTCACTCCATTTACACCCCATAGCTTAAGTGGGGACGCCCTCTGTATTTCTTGTTTTCTATGTAATAAAAAAAAAAAAAAAAAAGGAGGACCCATACCCATCCCCCCTCCCATTCTTGAACTGTGTTTGTGTGTTAAGACTTCTTGGTTTCATGGATGGAAGAACAGTGAACTGTAAAACGTGAATAATAACATATCATTTGCAAACTTTTTTTTCCCAGTATTTGAACACCTACACATGTCCTCACATTTAAAACCCACACACCCACACCCGCTCGCTCATCCCAAACACATCAGCTATAAAAAAATATTTTAAAAAACCTAAATACAAAAAAGATTAAGGGCCCTTTTTGTCTGATATAAAAAATAAATCTCTTGTGTATCATTTTTACATTCAGTACTACAGAAGTCTACCATGTATATGAATGTAAGAACGGCCTAAGTCCATATTATTCTAAAAACGACCCAAGTCCACCAGACAAAAGGCCCCGCCCACAAGTATTTTGAAAATTTATGTTCATTAAAAAATTTACACTTAAATTGTTTTTATGATGTTCTCTGATGTCTTTTGGCCAAATATACTTTAATTGCCCAAATAAAAAAAAATATTCAGTTTTTTTTCGATTTATCTCGAAATGGCCTCCTATGGACTTAGGCCTTTTTATATTCATATACTCAATTGAGGTAGCAGGGGGTGGGGGGGGGACCTCTTTGAGCCCCTGTCTCAAAGAGATGACTGCATATCATATACAAGCAAATACTTTTAATTTGTAGCCCTAAACTTATTTTTCCAAAACATGATTTTAATTTTATGTTATTCTCTTTATTTTCCATCAATCACATAATTTATTACTTAATTGTTTTATTTTTTTTTCCCTTTCTTTGTTAACAAATTGTATTGCCTATTCCTCTTTGAAGCAAAATTGTTTTACTCAATTGCAGTCATGGAAGAAGAAAATATTGATACTATCTAATCTTTTTTAATAAATTGAGAAAACTCAATTATTGACTTCGCAGTTGGCAGTGATGGATTCTTTCCATGTATGTACTTTAAAAAACACCAATTGACTTAACAAACAATAGTGTTTATGTTAAATTAACTTTATTATTATCATATTTCGTTTGAATGCAGGTCTGACCAGGGAGATACGTTGAGTGATACGTCAGGTGGCTTCACATATATGGAGGCGGAGCGAGAGAGTGATGTGGAGCAGGACTTGGATCAGATGTTAGGAACATGGCTTGGGGAACTCAAAACAATGACCAAGGTTAGTAGAAACATGTACTTTCATTTTAGTTACAATATTCAGGGCTGTGGAGCGTGTTTGAGATTGGAGAGGGAGGGGGTTCTGAACGGGCTAAAAGATTACAAGTCTATTTTTGTACATATACATTACATGTTTGTTGAAAAAAATTCGGGGCTGCAGTTTCCCCTTGCCCCCGTGTCTCTTCCAAAGTTTAGTGTTATCTCATTTCATTAAAATGATTATGACAACATCCATTTTTGCCTCTTCTCACACCTTGACATCATTTTCCTGAAAGTTGTGACTGGGATTCAAACCTCTGTCCCATTCTTATCAGCATTTGGGCCTTTTTAGAAAAAGTAACGGAAATCATATCAGCCCACAAAGTGATGCGGATTGGACAGAGGTTAGTATTCCTGTAACGTCTTTCGGATGGTGACATGACAGGATTGTCCCATACGTTGATTATGTTTCGCTGGACATTACTTGTTTTTAGGCTACAGGGCCTACTAATTTTTGTGATTATAACTTTATGTAAGGACTTTACCCCACACATGTATGGTATACCGTGTGCAATAAGTATTGTTGCCCCCTTACACAAATATACATGTACATAAACGCAGTATAATTCATCATTTGACTGAATTTTATAAGTACATGTATAAACGCAATATTTTGACTTATAATACATCAGTTAACATTAATATTATCTGAAATAGCAATTTAACAGAAATTTGCTGGGCCCACAATCCGGCTAATTTTTCGAAGTTTGACCCAGTAAAGACAGCCTATCTGATCGATGCTGATACTTCACCCCATCTCTCCAGGCATTGCAACATTGCTAAACCAATCTTTTCGACCTGCAAAGCAGACTTGCTATCTCTTTGTTCGTTTTCCCTTCCTTTCTCCAAGTTTTAGTCAATTTTCTCTTGCTCTCAGCACTTTCCTTCTTCCTCCTGTTGTTCTTGTCTACCATTTTTCAATGTTCGCAAGGAGGTTTGAGATCTTGAAATTCATGCGTGAAAGTTTGAACCAGCATAGCTCTACTTATACGTATCACACAAAATTCATCAATGCAGCATAAAAAAAGGTAATTTCAACAGCTACGCTGGCATATTTGTTTGAAAGCCAAAATCATTACTCCCTATGTAAAATATTCAATTAAAGCATGATGTAGGGGGTGACAATACTTATTGCACACAGTATACATGCAGGCTTTGGGGTTTAGTAAAATGTCTACATTTTGTAAAGGTTATTTTGTAAGGTTACTGAGTTACTTAATAATTTGTAATCTATTTCACAGGGCTCTGGTCTAGTGACATGACTTTATAAGAGACTACCACTGACCAGGATCATACCAGATGAAAATACATCTTATGGTAACACACAGTATCTAGAGAAGCATCACTCAGGCATCTTCTTCATGTCCTTGTCAAGTAGGTAAGCCTAAGGGTTTGAAAAGGTGATCATTAATAATACACATACTGGATACATGTATTCTTGAATCTGCAGCAAAGTCTTCCTGGAGTCAATAGGTTTTTTGGTTGTATGTCCGTCTGTCTGTCCTACGTACTTTGTTCTCACGATAATTTGAGAACCGTTTGACAATCATCTTCATACTTGGTACATATGTGCATACTGTGTTGACAATGATCTGATTAGATGTTGGGTCACAAGGTCAAAGTTCACAGAGGTTAATTGATAGGTAAAAATAACTTGTTTCATGATAACTCACAAAGTATATGACTTATCATCTTTTTCTGTGGTACATATAGGCCTACAAGGGTGACAACATCTAAGTTCACACATGTTAATAATCAGATGAATATAGCATGATATAGCTTGTACTCACAATACATGTACAATGTACATGTATCTCAAGAACTGTTTTGCTGATCATTAGTCAGGTCAAAGTATTTCAAATTCAATTACAATTATGTTTTAATCTAGAAAAGACTGGGGGCCATCATGCCCCCCCCCCCTCGACATTTTCCCCGACCATTCCGCCGCACGGAATGTTTTGATCACGCCGCTTGCTGAATTTATACTTTTAAGTCTCATACATCTTTTGAAACCATTTTTGCGAAAATCAGTCTTACCATTACGATGCTGCACGATTTTCTAAAATATCTGTCAGACCGAAAACGGCTCAAAAACATGATTTTGTGTACAAAATCAATGCAAATGGAGTTTTCTCACCTTATTCACACAGATATGATTATTTTCACTAAAATCAATTTTTTTAAAATCATTATTATGCTTCTTCAATAATTTTTGCAAAATAAAACAAAGAAAAACAAAAGCAGCCATTCCATTGTGACTCATGTGACATTGACACACAAATTTAACTTGTTAAGGCTTCAAATTACTTCAAATTTCAAGATGCATAACTGTTTTTCTTACTTATTTCAATCAAGGTAATGACATTACACATTAGCACAAAGAAATTTTGGTTGCAAAGTCTTTTTTTTGTGTCAGCTATTTCAATTTGTTTCCTGTGACTCGCGTGATGCGACACTATTGAAGGTTTGTGACCTTACTGTACTTGACTGAAATTTCCTCAGAAGTTACTTATCCTATGTACATGAAATTTTCTGGGGATAATTTTGAAACACTGAGCAATGAGCTTGTAAAATTTCATTATCCTTTGGCCAGTCTTTTTAAGTCTGTCACCATTTAAATATGTGACTAGCGTGACACAGGAGTGTGACTTGTGTGGCAGGTGTCATGTTGGACTAAAACTTGAACCAATTATCATGATTACATAAAGTATGATAGGCCACAATTCAAACAAACAAAACATATATATTCAGTTGTATCACATATAACCTAAAATAAAAGAATTTCAATTCAAGGCAGATTTGGAGGTCTTGGAACCTGCAATGCAAAATTGTAATTTTCCCATTGACTTGTGTATTGTAGCAACAGAATTTATTGACAAGCAATTATGAAAACCTATGATTATATTTCTAAATATTGTAACTCAGAAAATATCTAAGACTTACTTGTAGTAACTCCATGGCAGAGATCTTAGGGTGTTGAAATCCACCCTACATTTCTCATTTTCACCAAAATTCCAATGTAAAATTTACCTATTATTTCTCATTATTGACCAAAACACCCAATTGTTATCTTCAATTTGATAATTAGAACATTTTAAAAGACTTTTTGAAGGTAGATTTTATTTCTTTTCAACAAAATCCTAATCATTATCTTTATTTTCCCAAACTTTGCTTGTTTTGTAAAATATGACTCATGTGACAATACCCTAAGAAACCCTAACGTGACTCGTGTGACAGTGCTTTAGGGTGTTTTTTCATAATGAAAGGGTATCCACTTTTAAATCTTTTATGGTGGTATGATTGAGGACCCCAAGCTCCTTACTTATCAATTTTTCAATATTTATCAATTGCAAGGCATACATGTACACTCTTACTGCTTTTTTTAAGTGAACTAAAATATGGATGTATTTTTGTGACTCGCATGACATATTTTGAGGTTGTTTTCAATTTGAAATATTGTCAAACTCAATTCACATAAATGCAGGCATCAATGTGATATGACAAGATGGGTATAAAGCAAAACAGAATACTAAAATTTATAAATCTACTCACTATGGAACATCCTTGAAATAGTATTATTAAAATCATTACCAAAAAAATACTTTTTGGAGCAAATTTGTTGTCTCTTTAAGGTGGTCTAACTCGGTTGTTTGATGACAAAAGGTGATGAAAATTCAGATTTATACCATTTGAATATGTACCTATCCAAAAAGTATTATAATTTTTTCATTGGTTATATTTGAAATTTTAAGCAATGGGCGTCGAGTAACAGGTAATGGCTGAAAGGTAAAAACAACAAATAAATACATAATAAATTCAGAAAACCATAAAATACATAAGAACTTAATATCGATATGAGAATTAATTCCTAGAACAATTATAATACACAAAATTGGCCTTCTAGGAGTTTTATTTTTTCCATTAGAGTATGATTTCATGCATAAATTAGCATAAATGAATATAAAATAAATTGATATTATTTCAGGAAAAATTAACAGCCCAGTCTTGTAGATGACATTGCACACTACCATTGGGCAAATTTTTTGCGCGGTTGCGTGATCGGCGTCGGACATCTTGGAGGGGCCATCATGCCCCCCCCCCCCAGGTCTTGACAGCTACCAAAACACCCCAGTCTTTTAAATGTTAATTTAACAAAAGATGCCAACCTAAGGTAGCCTGTGAGCTTTTAAATGTATGTATACAGTGTGTCCCAATAACAACTAAACACACTTCTGAAACGGCTAACAAATAGAAAGATATATGGTATATTTGGGATAGGGTTTTTACGTATACAAAATTTGTATGTGTCCTTAACAATCATGTTAACACTGAAAATAATGCATGCTTTAATGGGCAATGCCAACTTTTGTCAAGGACACAAAAATGAGGCTCTGCTAGATATTCACTTTTCAATTATAATCTGCTTATGGGCCGCCATAAGAGTCAAATTGATAATGGAATAAATCAGTTAACAGAGTAAAAAATAAAACATAAGGCAGAAATAAACATCATATATTGTGAAAAAATGCCATTGCTAAGCTTTTTGTTGTCATATTTTTTATGTTTCTAATGACTTTTAGTTTATTTTTGTCTTTGTTATCTGAGTATGCCATTGCACATGTTTACCTGTGTAACAGCCCATAAGCAGGTAACAAATGAAATTTTTCTAATTATTTCTTTTTCTCTACGTGCAGGCAGATGAAAGGATGTTAGTGGCGAGAAGAACAACTCAGAATGTGGTATCTGGGGAAAAAAAGCAAAGAGCTACATGTATAGACGAGAGCTACGTCATTCCACCAACAATGGAAGGCAACAGAGGTCTCCCCCCCCCCCATATGATGGCAACGAATGCCTTCCCAAAGGAAGGTAGTTTTGAGAATTAACAGTATTTAAACTGTGTACCTTGTGATAATCAGTCCACTGACTTATCACACACGACTGCATTACTTTTTTTGTGGGACATGTACGAGTACAGTCGTCTTCAAAATTGGTCATAGGCCTACATGTACCGCTATCATTTTTCAATCTTTTTGAGTTGTGCTTTTAATTCAATGTGTTCTGTTAAGCTTTTTGTTGATAAGTATCCTAACAACTGAACAATTAAGAAAATTTGAAAATTCAAGTAATTTAGTATTCTAGGGGTCTTTTATTGAAAGATTTACGATTACAATCATAATTATTGATACTTGTGGGATTCTTGTCAGGACTTCAAAAGTTTACTCGAAATATTCATATCAATTTTTAAATGGCAGTTGAAAACTCGCATAATGGCCAAAAAAATTATGCAACCTTCTCAGTTTGGATGTTTTCCAGAGGATGCATTGGTCAAACCCCAGGCTCTAGATAATCGCAAGAACTATTTTAGGTGGTAATTTGAAATAAAAAAATATGGATATATTATAATCAAGATAATGAAATAAGAAATTAGACTGGGTACCCCTAGGGTATTGGTAATTAGGAACATGGTGTTTTATGTTAATCTGTCAATATGGACCCCTGGGATACTATATTTCTCAATAATTCAAATTTTCCCCAATTATTCAATTAAACAGTCGAGTGGAAAAAGTACTTAAGTCACATTTTGTTTTCAAAAATGAGATTTTTGGACAAAATATATGTATACACTATTAAAAAACTGGTGTAAGAGTCAGTTTTGAAAAAAATAATGTCCTAAGTGCCCCAAACAGGAAACCCCCATTTCAAACACTCAAAGATTTTTAGTGGAAGAAGTACCTAAGTCCAAAGTTTTAGTGGAAGAAGTAACTAAGTCCACCCAAGCTTGGGTCAAAGATTTCATTAGAGGAAAAAGGACGGGGCAGCTCTGTCCATTATTAGGTATTGGGAGATCCCAGAAAATGTTTTACCAAAATTTGACTTTAACTCTTTGCCTGCCAAATTCGACTATAGTCACAATTGTACTTATTAACTATACAATCGTAATAATTCATTTTCTCTGTAATGGCTGGGCTAAAAGATCTGAAAATCACTGATAATGCGAGGGCTGGGCCTGAGGCACAATTTCTCCTAGTTAATACTAGGCAAATATTGTTATACTGTTTTCAATAATTAAAGAGAAAAGTCTTCTTTTCTATGCTTAAAATTAATGTGGCGGGCAAAGAGTTAAGCAAAATGTGAGGGTGCTTGGTGGGGTGGAGGCGGGGGGGGGGGAGGGGGTTAAAAACAACTGCATGTGCAGTGTGTTTTTGAGTATGGTAGGATTAATAGTTTATTATGAACCGAAAATTGGGCCTTTTAAAATCTGAGACAAGATGGGTGTATTAGACAGTTTTCAACCCCCCCCCCCCCCCACCTGGCCACAAATAAAGTAAATCTTAACAAAATTGGGATATGTCAAGGTTCATATATACAAATTTTTTCACTGGAATGTTCTGGTTTTAATTCAAATGATAAATTTACAGACGTGGATACGTGAGGGGTCGAAAGGTGCCCGCCCCTTGTAAAAATAGAAAGCCCCCCCCCCCCTCTCGACACATACCAAAAAATGGTGAGGTAGGCCTTTTTTTCCGTCCCACTTGAAATGTTTCATTAACATTTTCTTCTTGAATTAAATTGGGTGTTTTGTGTATTGGTATCAGACAGTCGCAGATCCAGGGGAAATGGGCCGCCCCTTAGCTCAAAAAATTGAAAAAGAGCCCTTAAATTGGTATAACATTGCTACCCCAACATGTGTATTCCAAAAGGCTTCTGTACAGTGCTACAAATGGCCTGTTCTTATAAATTATGTCCAAAGGGCGGGAGCCGCGCACAATTTATTTTGTAACAAGGTGCACTAAAACCGTAAAAATGGTATTGGAACCCCCCTCCTTGTAAAATAAAAAAAAATTAAAAAAACATATATAGGGTCTATACATTCGGCAATATTACTACAAACCATATGAAATCAAGAGGATGATTTAGGTACCTTCCCAAAAGATACAGCCGTGGCCCACTGCGTGAACGCCGCACTGCGGCACTTTATACAGGATGTACTAATCCCCTCCAATTAAGTCAATGGAAGAATAATAGGGGGAACGGTATATCCTGCCTAAAAGCCCGCTGTGCGGCGTTCACGCAGCGGGCCGCAGCTGTATCTTTTGGGAAGGTACCTTAGTTTTGCTCAAAAAACAGTATGGATTGCCCTAAACAGGAAACCCCCATTTCATATAAGTGTGATTTTTAGTGGAAGAAGCACGTAAGTCCATGATTTTAGTGGAAGGAGTACCCAAGTCCGACATATGGCTTATTGATTGTCGGAGATCAATAAGCCTAAAATTACTGAAATTTGCCACATACAGTTTGGGCCCAAAGTTTACATACACTTAGTACAAAAACATATAACTTATATTTTTACCACCATAAGAACATTGGGCATCATTTCTTTTGATAAATATGATCAGATATGATATATACTTTATTTTCAAAGAGTATGTTTTCGTAAAACATATTTAGAAACATGTATTTATATGGTTGATCTTACTTCAATTTGGATAATTTCAAAGGGGTTTTGTTTACGTACACTAACCAAATTTGGTGATAGTGCTGCCTGTATTTTGCTTTATTTTTCAATTTTATTTTTTCACTTGTTGAAGCTTTCTATAGACTTTTCATGAGATAATTGTCCATTCTTCCAACAAGATTGCAATAATTCAGTCCCATTTACAACTTTCCTTGGGCGAATATCATTGTTCGGGTCTGCCCATATGGTTTATATAGGGATCAGGTCTAGACATGTGACAACCCCTCCATAATATTCCCTTCTTTCTCGTTCACCCACTCTAAAACTAATCTTAATGAATGTCTGGGTTATTATGGCGATTAAAAACTCAATTCTAATATGGTCCCAACATTCAGGCTGGCATATTGATAAGATGCTACATGCTCCAACATCATATTTTACAATCAGTAGGGTTTATCAATGGGGTTTATACATTGTTCATGTAATGTGATGTTGGAGCATGTAGCATCATTTCAATATGCCATCATGAAAGTTTGAACCATATTAGAATCGAGTCTTTGATCATCATAATAACCCAAACATTCATTTAAATCGTTTAAGAGTAGGTGAAAGAGAGACAGGTATGTATTCATATTACGAATGACAGTGTAGTAAAAACAGAAACACCAACATACTTTTTATATTCAATTTGGAAATGAAACTATGTTTATCATTGTACAAATGTTTCTTAAATGTGTCATTGATAGCCTTGGGTTTTGTAATATGAAGCAGAGTATTTCAAATTATTGATTACTCTACTGTATAGTCATGAAGGAAGTATAATTAAAGGAATTTTCTTTCATGGAATCAAATAGGTTTTAAAAAGTGCAGTAAACGAAAGAAAAATTAATGAAAATCGGTCATACTCAAACTCTGATTTTCCTGATTTCATGTATAGCCTAATACATTTTTTGCAAGGTTCATTGTAAAGCTTTATTTTATATTATTGCAACAAAGTTAATAATGGTGTTATGATGTTGTCAATTAATTCAAATTTTTTAAAACATGTACCCAATCTAAGAATGATGTAGTTTACTGTGGGGTGTAACACAATGACTTTGATTGATGAAAAGTTACAATTATTTTTTTTCAGTAGGTTCATTTGGAAACCAGGTAGAGTCATAGATCAGGATTTTGATATGATGAAGAGTAGGGTTAGGATTTAAAGCTTCACATCTTGCAGCAAAATATTGTCTTTTTTTTTTCTACCCCATGCACTCACAAGCCTGGGATTAAGATCATCAACTTCGGAGCATCCTGTCCATGATGAGTCTAACGAGAATAAAGCCAATTGTAACTTTCAATCAATCGTAAGACTTTGTTTGGTCTAGGAGAAGATTTAGTTAATTTAAAATGATATGTCCATGTAGTTTATAACAGCTCTGGGCCTTAAATTCATAAATGGTCTGTATGTTATTAGCATGTCAAAATGACATCAATTGGTATCTTTATATACAATATCTTTCTATAAATCTGTGTCACATGTAACATGAATGTTTACAAAAGATACTGTAATACAGTGTACTCTTGTTGTAGCAACAAGGAATAAGCTACTTACATGTACCTTTTGAACACACACACACACCTAAGAAGAAGAAGAAGAAGAAGAAGAAGAAGAAGAAGAAGAAAAACCTCACATACATGTATGTACATCCTTGACATTAGAAATGGGCAAATTACTTAATTCTACAAAATTGTGTACCCGTGCCAGTATTTAAGGAGAGTACTGTACCATGTACATGTATTTTTTATATACTAAAATTTTTTGTATAAATGAGAGGAAACTATTATTATGTTAAAATGAATGAATGTTAAATGTTACTTCTTATTTCTTCAAATTTAAATACAATTGAAATAAATTTGATCTTGCAATACATACAAAAAATGGCGTTGATAAGATGATTTATACAATCTTACTGTACATGTACATACAAAGTTGTCCATAGATGTGCCCTGTTACATTTTGTTATGGCATGTAATGCCACATTTCACTTTTTATTATTTCCAGTAAACAAATCAATTTTATCACACCAGGTATAATGTATACATGTATAATGATAACAGTGGAAACATTTATGATTTGTAACATGGCAGTAGCCTATACCATAGAAGCATTGCAATTGCAAGTTGATGAAAACGTGTTCAAAAATTGTAAAGGTTAAAAAAGATACAAACTTTTGTGAAAAGGAATTGTTATGTTCACCAGTTGGGCTTAGGAATTCGCTAAAGGTCCCTCTCCTCCAAACATGTAGATCTGATTTCATTTTGCCTTTGAATTGAATTGAATTGAATTGAATTTATTTCCACATTCATTAAAAACATATATAAAGCAATTAACAAACAATACAGCATATATACAAAGAAATTTACAAAGAAATTAATGGTAATGTGGTGGGATCATAAAAAGTTATAAAAAAAATTTATACACATGATCCCAATACACATACGACTACATGACATAGTACATAAGTATGTATACCTAACAAAAATAATGGGGGAAACAAAATAACCTAACCCTATCCCAAAGCACAAATGGATATATCTTATTACGATTCATTTAGCAGTAAATACTCTTTAAACTTACGTTTAAAAGAGTTTAATGTATTTGTATTTTTTATATTATCTGGTATATTATTCCATAGTATAGGACCCTTATATTTTACTACTGATCTGGAAAAGGAAGTTTACCATAATTGGTCCGATAATCCAGTCTCTTTTCTTGTATTATGATTATGAAAGCTTTCGTTTTTCGAAAAAATTGAATTAAAAACTTTTGGTAATAGATTCTTGTTGTACAAAAACATAAAGATACCTAGATTATAGTTATGAAGTTTTACACAGTAAGAATATGAAGTTTCTTGAGAGAGGCGTTGAATGACTTCGAAAATCAGAGTTGGTAATTATTCTTACTATTCTTTTTTGCAATTTCAATAAAAGTCTCAAGAAGAATATTTGCTACTTGACCCCACAAGATTATTCCGTAATTCAGGTTTGGCAAAATTAATGCATTATACAACATTAATAATATATTTTGAGGTACAAATTCTCTTAATCTATTTAGGACACCAATATATTTAGACATTTGATTTGATATTTTTTTTAACATGACTTTTCACTTTATATTCATCATCTATATTAACACCAAGAAATTTAAACAGTTTTTACATGTTCAATTTTGTTTACTATCAATATATACTCTAATATCATTTAAACCAATATTCATATTACCAAATATCATATAGTGGTTTTTTGTATGTTCAATACCAATTTATTAGCTTTAAACCACTTATTAAATTTTGACAATTCAATATTCATGGTACGGTTTAAATTGTGTATATTATAGTTTTTTTTTTAAATATTCGTATCATCAGCAAATAATATAAGTTTAGAAATATCGAACAAGAATGCAAATCATTGATATATACCAGAAAAAGGAGCGGGCCCAGAATTGACCCTTGTGGGACCCCGCATGTTATAGTCTTCATATTTGATGATTTTGAGTTGAACACTGTAAATTGTTTACGATCGTTAAGATAACTTTGCATTAATTTTCAAAGGGGTTCCTCTAATACCATAATATTGAAGTTTATTTAGGAGTATGTTATGATCGATACAATCGAATGCTTTTTTAAGATCCAGGAACACACCCATTACAGTTTCCTTATATTCAAATGCTTCGTTTATATTGAATAAAAATTGAATTAATGCATGAATAGTGGAATGTTTTTCACGGAAAACCAAACTGTTTATCATGTAATATATGATATTTCTCCAAGTAGTTAACAAATCTAACATATAACATTTTTCAAGTATTTTCGTAAAACAAGATAAAAAGAGAGATAGGTCTATAATTGGAAAAAACATCTTTAGGACCACTTTTATAAACTGGTATTACTTTTGAAATCTTACAACTCTTCGGTATTACACCTTCGATTAAACAGACATTGAATATAAAACACAAAGGCTTAGATAAAAAATGAATATATTTCTTGATTATAATATTTTCGAAAGAGTCATAGCCAGGTGCCTTGCCATTTTTCATGGATAGGACAATATCTATAATTTCCTTTTCTGTGATAGGTTTCAAAAACATGGAATGAGAAAATGAACCTTTTAGATAGGAGAAATATTCATTATCATCACAAACCATACCATTCGCTAGATTCTGACCAATATTTATAAAATAGTTATTGAAAGATTCAGCAATCAATGTAGGATCGATAATAGATACACCATTTTGATTAAAA
>CALNVZ010000711.1:291450-307396 GCA_940671915.1 Paracentrotus lividus
AATTTCATGAGGATGTCAAAAATGGCATTCATAACAACACAGGGTGAAGTAGTTACATCTTATGTGGGGATTTTTAAATTATTTTTGAAGAGACCCAAATTTTTAATGCAGCGCCCCTATTTAAGTCCCCCGTTCCAATGACCCATAATATTTCAACATATTTGAATTGCTCATGAAATTTCCTTTTAAAAAATATACATTTACAAGGAGTGTCTTCATTGAATTAAAAAAAAAAATAGTCTCAACCTTCGATGAACATGGTTATTTTGGTCATCTAACCACCAAGGGTGGGGCGAATCCACCCTCCCCATTTGACCAAATTTGCTGAAACTTAGCATGTATTCGAGGTACATGTATATTAGAATAAATAAGCCTGCTAAGTTTCATACTTCTACCTTATTTACTTTTTGAGCAATCGGCGTATGTAATCGGCAAGTTAACTTTTTAAGCATTTGGACTACATGTTTAATACAAAAGTCTATGGGGAACCAAAGCGCATAGCGCAACTATTTTTAATGATGCGCATTACCAGATGGTCGAAACTATATAAATTTGGTACAACCTATACGTAAGACCTATGCTAAAAAGTATGAAAGCTCATGGCTCACAAAAGATATCTTTAATCTGATTTCGGCAAATGAACTAGGGCATTGATAATCCCATCGACTTGTGTAGGTTCAGGTGTTCTAATAATTTTGGCCACCACTGTATATATTGTGTTGCACATTATTTTAGAAAACATTTCTGCAATAGAGATACACTTTTAAATTGCAGTAATTCACTGGATACTGTACTTCAGAGACAAGTTGGATATAGACCTATTGACATTTATATCCATAAGATTGTAACTGATAGATACATTTATCATTAATCTCTCAAAATCTCTCTATAATTTTGACGTCATTTTAATTACAGTTACTCCTATTAAATAGAATCAATATTGCATGAACATTTAAAGTAAATTTCAATGGTAAATGTGCCAGTTTTAACCCTATGAAGACCAAATTATTTGATCCTTCATAGGCACAAGTAGTGGGGGCATTTGGGGCATTTGGGCAACTCAATATCTACATTTCATACAACTTTAATTTCTCAAGGTTATCTTATTGGGGAAGGGGAAGTTTATTTGCATAATATAGAAAGAAATACAGAGAAAGTACACAGAATTTACATGTACATTAAACCAGTTTAACCCTCTACAATAACAGTTGATGAGAAATGGAGGCACTTTATACACTAAAATAATAATAATAATAATTCAATGTCACCACAGAGGGCCCTTTATGTAGTTTATGTAGTAGGATGATTAAATAGAAATGTTTTTGGCATTCATAAGCACAATTTAGGTATGCAAAGTGACTTTTGCAATAATTGTATTCTTGAATTTTGAGGGTTATTCATTGAATGTGAAAATTTAGACATATTGTGAACAAATTGGTTTTTCTATAATTTTCTATTATTTGGGATATACATGTATTGTTTTTCTGCCATATGGAATATAAAAAGTAATAAAATCAAAAGAGAGTGGCATTCAGTTTAGAATGTTATTTGAATTCAGTAAATACACTTACAGTGATAACATACCATATTGGTTACTAAGGGTATAAGAAAATGAGAAAACTTTTATTGTCTGTTGCGAGTTACTCAGATTGAGCAATAACGATGCATTACGCTACTTTTTACTTTGCATTACACTCATGAATTATGTGCATTCAAAGAAAGTTTAATATCAGGGTCTAAATTTGAGTTATGGAACTTCAATATGACCAACAAAAGTGAATTACAACATTTGACTTTTTACTTTTCTCCATATCTTGCGCATTGATTTATTAAACATGATCATTACAAAAAGGATATCAATAGAAATTATCTTTCCAATGGTATGAATATCAAGAATAACTAAAGCGAATTGAAGAGTTATCATAGCCCAAAGTCGATTTGTGGAACTTTTTCTGAGGGGTTTATGAAAGGACCTGTTTTCCTCTATGACCGTAGAAATGCCCTCAAGCACAAAAATCTTAAAATAATTTCTTTCATAACCGTAAAAAGAGCTGATTGTAGACTTACCTTTATAAACACTGACATATCAAAATGATATATACGTTGAATTGTTATATTGAATTTGAAGATAGAATGTTGGTTTAATTCTGGGGGGGGGGCTATGGGGAATAGGGTACTTATTAAAACAATGTACAAAAGTATGGAGGAAAGCACATGTCGATTGAGAACAAAATGGAGAAAGTAATTGTCAAATGTAGTGACATGATACAGCCACACAATGTATCATGTCAGAAATCAAATTGCCCTTGTCATTTAATTGATCTGATATCTGAAAATGGTTGCTTTTGAAATTTCATGTGTGTTCCTTTCTTTTCTTTTCTTTCTTTCTTTTTTTTTTGTGATAAAGGTAAATTCATCATCACCTTAGAATGGGCCAAAGACATCCAGAATCAAACGAGTTTTTGGACACGATTCATATCGACAAACTTTGGCAGAGAAAAAATTCCTAGGAGGAGATGCAAGCCATACAATGGTTCTTTGGCGAACATTGCAGACTTTAATATGAGTATCCTGACATTCATCAAGTCTTCTCTCTGACACACATCATGGAGTGCATTTTAGATACCAGTGAAGCAAAAAACCAAAGAAGAAATTATGCCACAACCTTCAAAGTTTTTGCTTGAGGCATTATATTTTTGAGTCGTCTGTTTGTCCTTATTCTACCCTTTACTCTCCATTTACTCTCTATTGCAAAACCTCAAGAACTCATAAAATTCATGATATCTCAAATCCATTTGAAACATGGACTTAAAAACCACATGGCTGTGGACCACATAATACTATTTGCTTGGCGTTTGTACCCTGTGCACGGACCACGTAATATTACACGTTCATGATATTGTCTGAGCTTTATTACCAGTGCCACATTGATCATACCCGTACTGTGCAATTAGCACCATGCAGCAGTCAAGTGGTTAACCATCAAAGACGATCTGATTACGTTTTGAGAACGAAATTCAAGGTGTAAGGGTCACACAGTTCAATCTCCCCCCCCCCCCCCCCGAGATCTCGGCGGCGGATGGTCAGATCACCGCAAAATTTAGGAAAGTTAGGAGATGCAGTCAAATTTGTCCTGTTTCAATCCATATTTGCTTCATGAAAACATCAAACAGTCCTGTTCAATTGAGGTTCAGTTCAATTGAGGTTCATGGTTAATAGTGAGTGTACAGTTCCATGCACAGTTATGTCACTCCCATGGGATAACTTGCATGAACTTTTGCAAGACTCTATGTTTTGTTCGTTATGGAGTTAAACATAAATTGTAAAACAAAGCAAATTATAAATCAAATTCTAGAAAAGACACCAAATTTGACTCAGTCAACATTGGAAATCATGCTCAGACATATTATGAATAGATCGGTCGATTGAACAAATTTTTGTGATCAGTGAAGCATAATTTGTATTGCTTCAATGATCATGACATGATCATGCAAATCTTTGATAGAGGAAATTATATGTTTTCAGAATTATATGGATTTCCTGATATTTTAAATTCATTTTCTCAGTTTGACAGAAATTAAAATTTAAATATCTAATTTTGTGGACAACCCCTGTACAAATTCAATGGAGGTTGTTTTCATTTTCCGAAAGTAGTATTGCCTATTGAAATATGATGTATTGTATATCAAATTAAGACATATTATGCCATCAGTTAACCCTATTCAGACTGGCATTTTCAAGATGAGATTTTGACTGGGGGGGGTCAATTTGACCCCTCCCTGAGATCTCGGCCGCGGATGGTCCGATTGCCGTGAAATTTTGCACGAACGTTGCTGCACATGTAAAGGGTGTCGCTGATATGTTTTTTTTTGAAAAAAAAAATTCACATATTTAATTTATGCTAATTTATGCATAGATCTACTCCCATATGCAAATTAGATGCTTTTTTATTGAAATCGTTAATATTTCATTCATAAATATAGTTATGAAGCCCAAATTTTTTCTAAAAGTTGCCGAGTAGCATAGACAACAGTATTGAATTGACAAATTCAGAAATTTCAAATTAATTCTTTGTATTCTATTGTTTATGAATTTCTTATGTATTCTATTGTTTTATTTATGTATTTCTTTTTTTTGTAATTTTTTATGCTTGACAAATGTATTTTGATCAATATAAAGACCAATTTTATTAATCAAAAGGCTCAGAAGACACAATTATCAGTGTTCTAAAGCAGGTTAGAAAAAGCAGTATTTTGTACACAAAGCTACAAAATGACGATTTTCGTTCAATTTTGGCCTGACATGCGATTACATAATGTTGTGTAACGCAACAACGGAGTGTCGATTTTTTCGAACTTGGTGTAAAAAGTTGCGGGACACTTGAAAGAAAAAAGTCCTAAAGCGCTGGGTTGCGATTCGCAGCGGTTGTGCGGCAGTCGCGGATTTTGTTCAGGGGGGGGGGGGGTCAAATTGGGTTAACCTGGGGGCATTTCATCAAAGGACTTGTCAGACATTTTATCCGACAAATTTGCTCTCAGCCAATCAGATGCAAGTATTTCAGTAGCTTATAACAGTTTGTGGATAAACGTCCGACAAGTCCTTTGATGAAATGCCCCCTGAATGAGGGCAAGTCCAAGCTATTTGTTCCTAAGGTGCTGATTTTTCAGCTTTTCTCCATTTTTGAGTCAAGTGTGTCAGTGGGAGGATACGTACATATAATGTGTCATATATCACAATAAAGGGTATGAAATGAATTTAATGCAAATAAGGTCAAAAGTCATTTCAAGGTCATGTGATGTCACAAGACTCATTAATATACATGAGAAAAATAATAAAATGTATTAAAAATGCAATTTTCAACTATTCTTTAAAAGTTTTGTTATAGGAGTACAACTATGTATTTCCTGTTTCATAATCTCGGCTACATCTGTGAAAATATCACGAAATGTATAGCAAGTAGCTTTTCAATTTTTTGGTGTTTAAGTTTTCCTGTCTCGGAAATAGTGTATCACAAAAGTTACCAAGCTGATGTAAAAAAATACAGTTTCATTACTCCCCTAACACTTTTAGTAATTAAACAATGAAGTATTTTGTATTTTTCTTTTGTTTATCAAAGGATTTTTTTTTTTGGGGGGGGGGAGGGGGATGAATATGTTTTTACATTTCTGTTCCACAAATGTTTAAGGAAAATATTTCAGGGAAAAAATTGTCCGTTGTGTTACCTGACATAGTTTTTAAATCTTGACCTTGCCAGAAAACTCAAAGATTAAGAGTATATGACTATACAAGTATAGACGAATTCGGTTTTGATGACATTTTGTCATGGTGGCACCTATCGTGGGGGGGGGGGGGGGGGCTTCCAATGTACTACGTGTGCTCCTTGTTTGCGCATGTATGCGTAACAAAGGAAATGTACAAACCGGCGCAGACATACGTGCACATGGCGCATGCATACTCTGTAGTACACTGGGTAACCCCAGCTATATGGCGGTCACATAAGAGGCTCACTTCATGAAATGCTGCCTGAATTCGCCTATAGATAAGCTTTTCATGTGAATATAATCAATTTGTTTTTCTGTCCAGTTTGTTACTGAAGAATAAATCATCATAAATTAATTATGAATTGACTTATTTCAATTATTGTTTATGTTTCTGTTGAAGATTTTCAGTACTTTCAAGATTATACCTAAGGATTAAGATTTCACTTTAACATTATCAAAAACCGTAATTTGTCTCTACATGCAGATTGTTACGGCACAATATAGCATGGACTTGTCCATGAACGAGCCATGATCTTTGAAGCATTGCAAGTTATGCTATGAGTTGTCTATCAAACTAAGGCATATTGATGTATACAATCAAAAACCAGAATGAATAAACCAGGATCATGGAAGTGTTGTAAGTTATGCTTCCGTTGAATTGCTCGACTACTCTCCTGCTTTAGAAGAAGATAGCAAAAAAAATGTTGTGCATGCCTTGTTGGACTTTTGTTTCGAGCTACCCTAATGATGGCCTACTTACACTCTAAAAACTGTAGTGCTAATTTATGGGTGCTCGTATAGTGACTGCACTTGAAGAGCTAAATCAGCACCTGAAGTGCTGTTTTAGCACTTACCAAAGTATTAATTTATCAACAAAATGTTCATGGTCGGTATGGGATTCAAACCGGATTCACCTAGACATGGAAGAGTACCGCTGACGTTACCAATAGACCAACGGAGATCTCGCTAACTGGCTTTAATTATGACAGCATAGTAGATGATTATGGCAAATTTGAATAAAGTTCATCATGCAACAATATGATCTGCTAGCAACCGTGAGAGTGAATCGGTCAAACGTGCTCGTCAGTGCTTCTCATGGAGGGGACCCAGGCTCGAATCCCAACAAAGTCACGCCGTTTCTGCCCATTTTTGCTGAAAGTTCAGCTCATGTGAAAGTGCTAAAACAGCACTTTGAGTGCAGTCACTATGCAAGCACTTAAAAAGTGCTGATTTCAGCCCTTGAAAACTAAAAACGCACTTCAGTTTTTAGAGTGTATACTGTTCCCAAAAGCTGCTTACTATTACATATGTATTATTTTTATGTTAAGTATCTTTCTATTGCAGCATGTAGGCCTCCAACTTATTTTTTTTTCTTTGCCAAATTAATCAATCCTTATAAAAATAATTCAGTACACATTATACCACAGGGGTTGAATTACTCTACATGCTACTGTGCCGGGTGTTCCTAAAAAGGGTAACCAAAGTTCAGTGGTCAGTCATCTCAAAACTATACGGTTTATTTTGGTGATTTGTTTACTTAAATATTAAGTAACTCATCAGATTTAATTTGAGACATTGCTGAGGTCCATATTGTCAAGGATTTTTGGTTTTATCGCTTTGGTATTTTTTTTTACACACAGTTTCAATGAAATGCAATCTCATTTCCAGAAGGACCTATCTCGCTGGCAATGAGATGGGTTCGCCATTTTGAGTCTCTAGAGTTGTGGAGACGTCGTCGTGACTCTCCTGAGACTTCAGGACGGGTGGGAAAACCGAACAAAAGTCTAGAAATTATTAAACCTGTTTGATTTATTTAAATCGCTGGCAAGTTCCGACGTCTCTGCGATGTTGTGGATATCTAGGGATGTCGCGGCAACCCCGCAGAGAAGTCACAGGGACCTATTCGCATCTGAAAGAAGTCTACTAAAAGGCTGAACATGTTTGACATTTGTTTGGTTTTCTTTAGACTTTCTGGAGACTCGGGAGACTTCGCGGCAACCTCTCCGATACTCCAGAGACTCATAATTCAGAAGGCATCTCTTTATCAGTGAGAAATCTACTTTAGCAAAGAATGTGACATTTCATTGAAACTTGCTGGAAAAAGACTCAATAATACCAACTACTTTAAAAAGGTTTATTACTCTGTGACTAATGACAGTTCACCGTTTGGACGTCAGCAATATCTCAAATTAAAGCTGATGAGTTAATAGTATTTTACTAAAACAATCACAATGCCAATATTCATCATAAGTCTGTGAATGAGATCGAGGTGAGACAAAAAGCAGCGCTCAAATGATTATAATGATTAAAATTAACTTGGAACATTTATCACCTTAGGGCCCCGTAACACAAAGCTCTACGATCGCTCGTACGATCGATCAATCAATTGTACGATTGATATCAATCATAGAACTGTAACACAAAAGAAGCTACGATTGATAATTAATTGATCATTAATTTGAAAAAAGAAAGATTAATGGCACTCAATACAATGCACACAAAAACCCAAAGTTCCAGATAGTACTCAAATAATGACTTCATTGACAAAAAAAATTTTTATTGGATTAATTTTCTATTCATGTCAACCGTGTACACTGTATATAGATAACATTATTGGCATTTAAGCAAACCGTGTTTATTAAAAGACAAGTTGACAAGCTGTAAAATGCCTTGCACATTCACAGTAATTAGAGAACAAAAGAGAAACCCTGTTTGATCCCATAGACTAAATAATTATAAAAAAATTTGTTGGTAAAATTTCACATGGAACTTGAAATTACCTCTGACCTCCGAATTTGACATTTGACCCCACCAACATTTCAAGTTTCCATATGGTACACGTCCAAGTTTGGTGACAATGGTACGGATTACTGAGGAATGTTTGAAATTATACAAAACATGCAGGTAGAATTCAATATTGACCTCAAATGACCTTTGACCTCTCCATGTGACCTTTGACCAAGTACGACCTGAAGGGCCCCATAGTGCATCTGATCTATAATCAATGTTCTTGTTTAATTAAGATATATAGAGTTTATAATTGGCTAAATTGACACGCTAGGTTGATGATGCAATGTAGATGGATCATTAGTGAAATATTGCTCCTTATCTGATGGCTAGTGATGTTATTGGTCAAATCCATAAGTACCGTCTCCTGTCTGTCATCTCAGCCTTCCTCATTTGAGATGCATATCACATCTGTAAATTAAAAATTAGAGTAAATGAGTTTAAAAGTTAGGTTAGGTTAAATCCTATTTACAAATTATTCAATTATTTCATTAAAAAAAAAGTTTGTGAACTATTAATGACACAATAATATTCATCCTCATCAAAAAAGTTGATAATTCGAAAAACATCTGTTTATCATACATTCATTAAAATAAAATGGGTTGACTACCTCCGCCCCCCCAAAAAAAAAAAGAAAAATGAAAAAAATCTTTGACATGACCTGAGTGAAATCATGCCTGCATGATCTTTATGTCTTCTTTGTTGTATGTTTGTTTTGTTTTTTTTCCCCGGGGGGGGGTAACATAAATACACACAAAAAGTGATTTCTTAATTCTTTGTGTCTCTAGTCAACTATGTTCATGCCAGCGTGATGTGATGACTATGACTTCATAACAGTACCAAACCTCATGTGTAACTGCATCACTGCTTTTCCTGCATAAAAGTAAATGAAAAGGGCTAGTAACATACTGCGAACATACTGCGAACTGAGCCCAAACCCATCAGGTGAGGTCTATGGGAATGATGTTATAAGCAAATCAGCTCGTCTGCAACAGAGTAGCATGTTTAAATCAATGTCAGTTATTTCATCATAAAAATATTTAACGCTACCTCATTTTTTAATTACTTGCTTTTCAGATCATATTGATATGTTGTTTGTTGTGTTGACAACTCTCTAAATTATCAGGATTTTATTTCAATAAACTTTTAATTTTAATTTGAATTGGTTTAGGCATCTTTACTATTAATTGTTATTACTTAGTTTATGTGATTTAAGTTTGTTCTGTTGATATAACGTACATTGCATACAGCTTTGATTTTGCAGTTCGTGAATTGATTATTTTCAATCATTGTCTCTTATCCATACACTAAGCTGCAGTCTATCTGGCGCCTGTTTGAACCAATCACTTTCGCAGCGCCATCTGTGAAATAAAGACGATATATGTTTCAGTTAAATGCATTTCTCGAGGCATATGTAAAATTAATAAAAAAGTTCCAATTTTTAAACAGAAACAGATTGGGACAGCTCCTTTTTTTTAACCACCCAGAAAAAATAATGGGCCCCCTCATCTTTTTCCAAAGTCTCTCTCTTGTCTGCCTGATATTATCATGTTCTGCTCAATTTTTTAAAGCGAAAGTTATGTCAATGAACACATGTGTACTTTGGTAGTTTTAAATAAAGCTCACAGATTCTAGACAATAACATTTCCTCACATCAAACACACAATGAACTTGTTTCTCAATGTGTTATGTACAGGTGTTTGGCACAAACAAGAGTGTAGGCTAGCTTAATACATTATCCTTGTGTTATGAGGAAGTGGGTGCTCTCATTTGCAGACCCCTGGCCATACCAACAGACTTCAACATCAGCATGAAAGCAGCAATTCCTGAAAAAAATGAAGCAAACTGTGGATAGGTTTCAATTAACATGAATTTTCCATTTTATATCTAGAGTCGATAGCTATTGCAAAATAGAAAAAATTAATGAAACATTATTTTTTTTTACACGAATTTGTTAAAAGACAAAAAAAACTTTATGTTGACTTATATAATAGTGGTTATTTTCGCGGTGACTTTATTTTCGCAAGTCGCTGTTATTATAATCATGGTATGAATTCTCATCAATATAGTGAAATTGCTCTCCCAACTAGTCCAAAATTTTGGAGTAAATTATTGGCTTACATGTATGTAGATACCCCTAAATCTGTGTGGTATATGACTCTTTTGATGAATGGAAAAGGCCCTACCCCCCCCTAATATCGATTGATGAGGTCATCATCTAGGCCGCGGAGCTGGGGGGGGAGGCTGCAGCCCCCCCCCACTTTTTTCAGCGTGTACAAAAATGCAAAAAATGACCTACATTTGTGACTTTTAGCCTATCCAGCACTCCCCCCCCCTCCACTTTCGGCTCTAGCCCTCCACTTTCAAAAACGCTCCGCAACCCTTAATCATAAAAAATGACTGAACCTTTTTGCTCAGCTGGCATGACAAAAAAAAAAAAAAAAAGGACTGTAGCCTAGGGAACAGTCTAACGTGTACAAAACTGAATTTCAAAGTTTGCCTCCCTCCTAGCTCCAGCCCCTCTCATAAGAAATCCTGGCATCAGCCATTAAAACACCAATCAATTATCTAGTCAAACATGTCAAGCTGTGACAATGTCTTTGACTTTGTTATTGATTTTTATTTCATCTAACATTTAGATCTCTGATGTCAGCTGATGAGCAAACAAGTGTGTCTTCAGAGCAACCTAAAGCTATTGAGAAATGGCAGGACTTATGCGATGAAGTTCAAACCCAAGTAAATGTTGTACACTGACCATTAGGAAAAGGAACCCACCTCACATAAGTACCAGTTTTTGCGGTCATTGCTCTTCTAGGTTGACATCATCCACTTAGGGCTCTCACCTTTGTCGGACCCGTTGAAAATGGAATCTACACCAAAAATTCTGCACGAAGGCACAGAGGGTCCAGAATTACAGAACGAAATTTGGGGGATGCACCAAGTGGTCAAATGCTTAGCAGCTCATAATTTTTAGTAGGCCAGATTCGCTAGAATATGCATTCGACGGCATGGTAGCTGGCAGTCAAACTAGGACATCATTCACTTTCGAACGGATTCAAATTAGCAAGCAGCATGATTCTCTAGCTAAAGGCGGGAAAATGTGTTTGTTACAGTGGCACTGCGAGACTTAGACTGTGTTACGCTTAAAAAGCAAGTGTAGAACCAAGAGGCTTTTGGTCTATTGAAGATGGTGAATAGACTAGACTCAATCCCCATCAACGACTATGTTCAACCGAATGAGAGATCCACGCGACAGAACCCAACGAAATTTAAACAGATACGTCACAATGCCAGAGCTTTCCAGGACTCCTTTGTTACAACCGTAGTCGACTGGAACAAACTACCTGCTGACACAGTAAACTCTCAATCCTTGGACTCTTGGACTCAAAAACAAATTTAATTAATGCTACTAGCCACTCCACACGTAGCGTTGCTGTTCACAAGTTAGCGTGATGTGTCAGGAACTGACATTTTGCTGACCCAACGATACAGATACAGATACAGATACTCTCTAAATCTAACCATGCTTAACACACATGACATGTCATAAGATTGTGTGGAAATTAATGAAAAAAGACACTTTACAGTTGCAGAGATAATTTGAAAATAAGTGGGATACAACTGTACCTTAGCCTAAAACATAAGAAATCACCTTAAAAGTATGCATGGCTATGTTTGATTGGTATTTTTAAATTTAGATCAATAGATACATTCAAATGCTTTCACCGATACATTGTTAGCCCTAGGAAAATTCCACCATAAACTACGCCAAATGTCTGCCTAAGCTGTGGGGACATGTTGTTTAGGGGGGTTAATCATGAAGTCTGCAGGCAACGATAAAACACAAACAAAATCCATCTGCCGATATAAGTGGTCCAAAATCAACTTTCAACATCATAAATCAATTAATTATTAAAATCCTAAGTTTATGAAATTATCATATTTCATTTTTAATTCCTACTCAAATATCATGAATATCCACATATCGCGTATAATGAAAAAGAAAAGTACTTACTTTGATTTTCGGCGAGATTTTTGATGGTCACAGAAGCTTGTGACAGCTATATCACGCGTAGACTGTGTACCAGGCTGTTTTTTCAAAACTAAAAAATTATATTGTCAATGGGTAAGGTAGCTTGTGCAACAGTTGTTATTCAAAGACCAAATACGATTGATCGCAAAAATATATTTAGCATTGATTGCAGTGGCCTTCGTGTTACAGATTTGCGATAAATCGCTATAGTGATTGATTGAGAAATAGCGATTGATCGCTAACTTTCTTTGTGTTACGGGCCCAGACCGCGCTCAGACTTGTGCTTGGTGGGGGGGGCATGGGAGCGGTGCTAAACTTTTGAAGCATTATGGTCGATCTACACCTCTGGTATAGAAAAGTAAAGTGCCGATTGATAAAAACTGTATGTAATATATATGCTCGGATCTACACACCCCAACAGTTCTTTGAACTTTTTTTGTGGTTTCCTTCTTTTCTTTTATCTTATGCAAACAATTTATAAGTTTACATTGTGTATTTATGTGTTTTATAAAATTGAAAAGAATAAAATTGAACTGAACTGAACTAACTGAAATGCCAGCATCGATAATAACAAAGATCTATGAAGTAATAAATTAAATAAAAATAAAACCTTAAATTTCGCGATCACTGGTTCCAACCTATACCCACTCCACCGATAGGCCAACCTCACCACCTGAAAATAACCCGTCTGCACAATGACTGACTGTATCCACTGCATGGTCCCAGCAACGCATAAATAAACGAGAAATAGAGAGCAGAACATCCTACCAATTGCCTGGATGCGTGTTCTTTAGAGCGTTGGCGGTCTTTATTACAGATAATTCTACCTGGGATCGTGAGGTAAGATCCGTGGTGTACTTTTGATACCCATTGTCAAGTACAGTTTAGCTAAGTTGTAATGCCCTGGAGCATGGTTATTCTGCTGAATATCTAGATGTCCACGGCAATGCTCCAGGAACTGAGTGTTTTCAACTGCATTCACTCTGCAGTACATACGTGGCGATGGTGCGCCTCTACACGAAACGTTAGCATTGATCAGTTTATTTTGCAAGAACGTCTTCGGCATGCCTGGGACTGCAATCCCATGCGTTATTAACCGAAACGAGCGCTGTCCACTCTGCGCTCTGAGCTACACCGCCTCTGTATTCACATCAATTAAAGCAAAGGCAAACGAGGATACAGGAACAATAAATATAACTTAACTTGAAGAAGTCCAGTAGCGCACAGCAGTTGATTTAAAAATAATCAGTGGGTACTTTGCCACATACCAAATACTAGAAAGTGTGCATATTTATTAAGTCGATTAAACATCCTGAGATCAGATTCACGTGTATAATTTACGTACCACTGCAACTTTTCACAGACCGCGCGCGAATTAACTTTACATATTGTTTCTATTCTGTTAGTCGGCTAGTCGGTCGATAACATAGCTCCCCTCAACTATAAAGCGATACCCTGTTACGAGAATAGAACACTCCAACAATTATCGATAGATCGATGCTTTATTATTATGCATACTGCTCCAGGAGCACATGCTCCTGGAGCACGTGCTCCTGAAGCATAATTTAGGGCAAAAATCTCATGAAAGCAGCCAGGCCGGCTACGGGTCGTACCATTCTTGCTCATGGGAAACCAAGGGGTGTTTAGCGTGCATCACTACAGTATCGATGAGATTGAATTAGAAAAAGAAGAAAAGAGGCGACATTTGTACTGATTTTTCGTAAATAATCACGCAGTCAGGTGGCGATGAGATTTTCCTTAACAAGAAAATGACAAGAAACAATGTCTGCTGAAAATAAATAAATGTTCTCAATAAATCGCCGTACGTGTCCTTCCCGGCCACTAAGCCCAAACGCCGTGTCACCCCCTTGCTCTAAATAGAACAGTCGCGAACCTATCGTGATCCTGGCTGGCCAATCAGATTCAACCGCACAGCTGACCGCACATTGTACACAATGTTGTACGCGTAGTCGTTTTTGTATGCGCACAGCTTACCCGGGCTGATTAAAAGCATCAAATTAGGTGAAAGTAATCGGGGGTTTAAAATTCATATGGTTAATGTCAACATGTATTTGTGAGTTGTTAGCCGAAACAATCCAAAAGATTTTATTACACTATTTTCATTAATTAATTTCTTATTGGTCCATTAGAAAATGTCTATTGGACCAATAGAAAAAATTATAATGGACCAACAGAAAATGTCTATTGGTCCATTAGAAATTTCTAATGGTTCTGTGGGTCCCATATTTCATAAACCATTAGAAACCATTAGAAAACCATTTGAAAAAAAAAAAAAAATTGGTGAAATCTAATGAAATATGCAAAGTAGCTCGTGTCCAAGGATGAAATGTCCTATACGTAACAATTTAGGACATTTTAAAACTTATTGCCCAGAATCATACTAGAATATGTTTTTCAATAGCTTTGCAGCTGCATGTGGCATGGCAGGCCCTGACAAATGTTGTATGTACATGTAGGTAACTTCACGTAAATTCGTTTTGCCAAAATTAAAACTGATTGCCTAGATGGCTATCTGTGCTTCAGCTCTGGCATCGGAGACCTACATGTAGCTAGGCTCAGCATTAGCATGCAATCAGATTTGACCCTCAGGCAACCAAATTTGGAAGACATCATCAAAGCAGTCGCCTGAACTGGGCAACCACTTTTTTTTTTCCTGGACCAATGTACGGACCAGCATGACAGAATTAAATGTGAAGACCTAACGTCACCTACCATATGGTCGCCACCAGTTTTTTAAATATTGTATAAAACAGAACTACATTGTGAATAATACAGAATGGTGTATTACTTTTATACACTGCTTGTTAAGTAACTTTATCATTTCAGAAGAATGGAGCAGAGAGGTCACAGGGCCAATGATTAGACACGTCATAATGACGTCATGTCCGGCTGGCGACCTTACGATGGACTCATTATTTGGTCGCTGACCACTCATTGCATGTGATAGTATTTGCCAGATCTTTTTCAGCCCCTTTAAAGTAGGTTAGACTCTAAGTCTACATTGTAAAAACATATTCTAAGCAAAATTTTTGACATAAAAATCAAAACTTCACTGTTGTATTTGGATTTTTTTTTCCACAGAGCAACCAGATTTTCCATTCGGGCAACCACTTACGAGAAAAATCAAACATTAAGATGTTGCCCGGTAGCCTCCCAGCAAACACAAAACGTTTTCAGAACGTTTTAAAAACGTTTTATTCAGGTCCCGTAGGTCCTCGTCTGAAATGAACGTTTAGATATATACGTCCAAGTGGACATTCAATTTGTGAAAAAACAATGGTTCCAAAAAAGAACGTTTTAAACGTTCTTTGGACGTTACAGAAATGAACGGTTGTTAATCAAAACGTTCACAAAACGCTTATTTGGAACCTATATACTAAGGCTGAACATATTTTATTGAACGTTATGAACGTTTTTAAACGCCAAATAGGACTTTCATGCACAATGAGTGTAATTTGCGGATTAATACGTTGGACATATGGAATAAACGTTTTAATTGATATGTTTTCTATTAGCAGTATAATTCATGCTTGTGTTTTCGTTTTATTGTAAATCATTGTTCTGAAACACACCAAAAGATTAAACAACACTTATCAGTAATCGGAATGTACTAACTGAACAAAGAAGTAATAACTAAACCATACAACGAACTTCAATAAACTATAAATTACTGGAGACAATACTATAGAGCAGTTTAAATCCAAATAATCCCACCAAGCTGCCCTTTAGCTATGATTGTTGATGTGGACACTTCACTCTTAAGTGCCATTCCACAATTTGGCCGAAGAGTTTGAGTGCAAATAATAACATTTTTTATTTATTACATTGTTACCATAGTTTTTAG
>CALNVZ010000711.1:320434-333339 GCA_940671915.1 Paracentrotus lividus
GGACTCAGATATAGATGCCCTGGTTGGCCAATAGTATGACCTTTATCTTCAATGCATAGGTTTTGCGTGTAAGTTTTGTGCATGAATTAAATTAGTGATGTGTCTCTGAATATATTATGGATTTAACAAAGTGTACATTTGAAAGTTTCAAAATAATGGGGTCTAAATACATCTCGCATTATAGTGAATATATATTAAATGAACAAGTTTTTTCTTACTGAATAGTGAATTGATTTTTTGTACTGTAGAACATTTCTCTGTAATCTCCTCTCTAACAGATTGACTAGAGTTGAAGGCATAAGAAAGACGCCAAGCTCAACATGATAATCAGTTAAAAATCAGTCAGATTAGACCCCTTTAATATTAATAATTAACTGACTAACACGAAAATGGGAGAATTAGGTGATTCAGTGGCGGATCAGCGATGAGGCGGAGGGTTGCGGAGGGCTACAGGCACTAAAGAAATGTCATTATAAATTATTAACTATAAAATAATAATTAGATTACAGGTCATTGACGTGGTTTATGCAAATTTATAATATTATATTTATGGAAAGGGGGTGCGCGGTATCCCATGCGCCTGGCCTAAATACTGCAAACAACAGACATGGTTTGATTGGTTTTGCTAGCCACGCACGTTTATCCATTCAATTTTGGAATATTTAGATTCTATGCCAGCGCGGTGGTCACAACAGGTTGTATGTGCAACGTGCAACTGTCTTTGACGGATTTCTTAGAAGTTAGAATTCTAGTTTCTTTTCTATTTTCAGATACACTATCGGCTAATATAACACATTGCAGGTATGCAATGCAGGGAGGTTAAGATTTTACAAATTGGCGCGCAACGACAGCTATATGGCCTATGCAAGGCAGCTAATGATTATATGCGTTGGTTCTACATATTGTTTCAGATGGGCGTCAAGCCGAACTACCGGGACACCACGCATGCTGTTAATCAGAACGCATGGCAATGATATACGAATTATCTCCCATATGGCCACTTGTTCGGTTGTCACATGTCAGAGGTCGTTTGGGTGGCCCAATTTCTGTGAAATTTCCAAAATATTTCTGTTGTATGGTAGGTATTGGTAATACCTCTCCATAGGTGTCAGATAATCCACCTGCGAGGCTACGGAGGATATCTTGATCGCAGAATTTTACTACGGAAAAATATCCCTGTCATAGACGAGTAACTTGCTGTACTTCTTTTTAATATTCTTTTCTCATAGACACCATGTTATTGTTTGAAAATTTATTAAGAATAAAGTTACATTTGATCCTCGTAAACATTTTTTTTCCTGTTGTTTAAGACTAATTCTCATGGTATTTTATTTTATCAAGTACATTCAGGTAAATGAAATATATTAAGTTTGTAAGGAATGTTGCTCATTTTTCGCTCTGTTATATATTATCTATATGATAATTATTAATATATATTTTGTATCATTATAGACACGAATTGAACTGCTTTATATATTCACTAGTCATTTCATATTCTAGGACTTCTAGCAGAATGGATGTTGCTTCGGAGGCAAATCCATCGGTTGTTTGCTCGGATACGTATATGGTCACTTCGACTATGACTGTGTAACTTATGTAAACCATTAATCTGACACATGATTACACATGAATCATAAGAGTACAGGAAATTACAAGTTGTTTATATAGAGCCTTTGATAAGAATATGTTACATACCTTGAAACAATCTGGATTTGTTTAAAGATCATCCTTTAACAGGTTCAAATAATTAATAGGTATAAAAGTCTAGAGGTATCTAACCACTATTCTCACACCCATTAAGTAACTGCATGTTATCTATGTTTGCAATGTGAAGTATACACTTATTTCATTGCCTTTAACTTCCATTGGCTGATACTTATAATATGAAGTGGTGGCTTTTCATCTATTCACTTACTAAATTTTTTTTCTTTTCATACAGGGTTTTAGAAGGAGGAAAAAGAGACAGTAATGTGTTGCTACCGTTTAGAATTCATCAAATTTGTCCTATCTTTTCTCATATAAAAATAAGAATCTGATATCTGGAAGATACTCTTACTGCGCTTGAGGTGAAACTGTTAATCCTGATGTAAGGGCTAATATACATTGTAGGAATCACACTATTTTGTTTATATAATGCCATCATCTTAATTAATCATATTTGTACATTTAACCAGAATTGACTCTCTGCTCCTGCATCCAATATCGAGAATGGCTCACATTCATTCATCAAAGACTGACGTGGAGGGCGTACTGAAGGCACCAGGGAGGCAGCCGATTGATTTTTTCCACTGTTGTTGATTCACGAGGTTTGTCGCAACGATTTACGTCCCAGTTGTAGGCTGATTGTGTACCCTGTAATCAGAGTAGGCATCTAACCGTGCTAAATAATAATATGGGTAACATCCACACCCCCCTTGTACCCTTGTACTTGTTTGGCATGTTTAACGTCAGCCCACCTGTGAGTTTTATATGGTTTGTCTTTTAAAATAAATTATACAATATTTTTTTTTCCAATATGGGGTTTAGAAAATAAAGAGAACAGTTGTGTGCTAGAATCATCATTTAACTTTTCCATATAAAATAAGAATCTGATACAGAAGATATCTTACTCTTGAGGTGTAACAGAAAACTGTTAATTGTGTAGGGCAATAATACATTTGTAGGAATCACACTATTTTGTTTATAATTAAATCATTTTAATTAATTCATATTTGGTACATTTATACAGAATGACTGCTTCGTTCGTGCATCAAAATCGAGAGCGGCTCACATTAACTTTCACCGAAGCTGCAGCTGTACTATAACACTGTGATCCTGAGAACAGAGGTAACAGCGGTGAAATTATCAAAACTGGGAGTTAGAAATAGTTGAATGATCTCGTGCTAGAGGTTGTAATCATGGTACATAACAGGCAGTGGCGGATCCAGCGGGGAATGCAGGGGACGCGCCCCCCTATAATTTGAAAACTTTCATTGACCGTACATGTTAACTCGAGATGCGCCCCCTCCCCTATCCTGAAGTCCTTGATCCGCCAACTGCAGGTAAAATTGATATTGGGTAAAACATCAACACCCATGTACTGGTTTTATTTGCATGTTTAGTCAGCAGCTTGCAGTTTATATGGGTTTTTCGTTGAACAAAAGGTACCTCACCGATTTTTATAAATTCCTCAAAATGGGGTTTTAGAAAATAAAGGAACAGTAAGTGGTGCCAAAATGACATTATCCTTTCAAATATAGAAAAAAGAACTGATCACGCGGAAGAGCATGTAACTCTTTGAGTTGTGCAGAAAACTGTTTAATGATGTACATGTAGGCTAAGATACATTTGTAGGAATCAACACAGGATTTTTTTTGTTTTGGTTTTTTTTGGTTTTTTGGGGTTTTTTTTTTTAACACCATTGACCTCGACATGAAATATCATTTCCTGCTTATTTATTTCCATCTTCCTCTTTGCTTTAGGTGGCTACTATATTTGAAACTAGAAGGGACTATCTAAGTTAAATTTGGCAGAGAAAAACCTTCAGCTCATGTTGATGTTCAACGATGTTTGCAAGATTCCTGGAGCAGAAACGGTATCCCTGTATGCAAGTACTCGTGTATATCTCCTAGGATAAATCTCATGGCCACATCTGGATTTCTCATTTAACCAATGACAGATTTACATGGCTAGATGTATTAATAGCGCATTTTTAAAGCATCAATCATGCACACATACCAATGAAAGTGTGTGATAGGACATCCTCATATTCAATTGATTGAACACTGTATCTTATATATCACAATTATTGGAAAATCTTATATGATATATTGACTATGTCCCATTTTGGTTATATATGACCTGATTTATGGACTGCAGGAATAGAGAAGCAATTATATGTCCGCTTGAGCAGGCTTTCATTCATTAAAAAACAAGAGAAAGGCTTAGTATTGGCTTGACTCCTACATTTACTTTGGGTAGATCGACTTTTCAGCTGTTGTGGATTTGGTGATATTGATAAGATTCACATCTTTATAGCATGGATGCTCATCATATATAAGGCTAGGTAGATGTTCGCCTTCTGTAAATCCTTTGCTGGCTCATTCAATATGGAATTCAAATTCATTGGTAACAAAGAAATCCTATGAATATCAATTAGTGAACCCAGATCATCAAACTCTTTCCTCAAGTCATGTTATGTACAGGAGACCACCCTGGGTGGTCACTGGTGCCCCATTCTTAAATTTTTTGTACAGTTACCCGTACCTTGTATTGAAGTATGTTTTTAGATGCATTTATTCTGTCTTACATGTGCTGAATGTTCTGATCTTTAATTAGTTATAAATTCGGAGTAACTTTTGTTAATAAGCTTTATATTCCCGATAAATGGGGATGGACCGTGCTTTGGGTCTTATAAGAAGTCCCCCTATTCATGATTGTATTACACAAATTTGAGGACTTGAATCCTGGATAAATCATATCAAGGCTCATGACAAACAAGGACTCCAGATTTTCATGAAACATACTTTTATTGACATAATTTTTTGCAACAGTTCATGTATAAGTTTTAAGGTGTTGAAGTTTTTCATTAGTAAAATAATCTGGCTTATAGAAAACAATGCTCCTGGTAGTTCATGTGATTATGATGATAGATCAGTGGACATCCTTGTACTATTTTCCTTTACTACTTGGCTGCGAACAACGTAATATTACGTGATGGCCATTTTTGGTTTAAAAACAATGCGCGAACACACGTAAAATAAAAACCTTAGGTCGCTCATGCTGTTGTCTGATGCTGGTAATGCTCTGGCTTCTCGACACAAACCTGCGCCACGTCCTCTAAGTCATACCATTGGCCCGTTAACATTGGAGCATGCTCAGTCACAGCAGGGTCAAAGGGGTGGTTAAAAGGGCAAATTGTGATATGTGGAGATATGGTAGGGAGGGTGGGTGGCAGATTTGTTCTATTAAGACTTGGGCCGGTGGTCGAATGCTGCTAAAACTGTTTTTGATCCCCTATAATATAAGAGTTCACAAAGAGTATCTCTTAAATTACTAACCTGATAACTAATAATATGACTGAGATCATTCAATCTACGTTTGCTAGTAATACAAATTAGAATTCTAGTGTGATTATTAATCCAGTAATACAATGTCTAGTACACCAACTACCATTGTTATAATTACTGGGATATCTGTACTTGTGGAATTCTACTCATTGTAGTCATTATTTTTAACATAGGAAATGTGCACATTGATTATGATAATTGTTTATCCGATATGAGTACGTACATATATCTAACTATATTAACAGTTTACTCATTATTTGTAACACAATTATTATATTGAAATCTGCGTATTTGTTGGCCTGAGGTATCATAGTATAGTAGGATTGATGAATTTGCGGAGTATGATAGAAATTTGGAACTTACAACTCCAGCAGGTCATAAATGCCAGCGACACCAGAGTCATTCACTGACAGTATAACCAGAATCCTTGTGAATCATAAAATAATAATCAGGAACTAAAGGAAATTAAAAACACTAGTAACCTATTGCTCTTATACTACTTTACATTGCCAAATAATTTGCATTCTGTTTTGCATAAAATATAAATAAAGGATGTAACCTTGATCTTATAACTTGTCTTATAAATTCATCAATTCAAATATTTAAACCATACATTGTAAGAACATTTGCGTGAAAATTAGAGAATACTGCCATTATTGTGTTTAGATTTGTGAATCGATTAACTATGTGGATAGGTATTGTCTTTAGCGAACGTCTTCTGTTAGGTCTCATCTAAGTGCAATAATAATAGACCGTCCATGTACCCAAATTCAAATCGATGATTTTTACTGGTGGGAAGTGTCCCTCGAAGTTTCAAAATGAATAACTGTGTGATTCTAGGCCATTGAAGTGTTACCTGGTACACAGTTGAAATGTTACTGTTCATACCAAGGTGGACACATGTTACATAGTCAAAGTGTAAGTTAGTTAGGGCGTAAGGATCCAGTTATGAATTGTACTGAGGTGCGCAGGTTGAGAATGTCTACTTGGTGCAGTATTAAAACTGTTACCTTTTGCCAGTTGAAATGTTACTTATAACTGAGGTCCAAAGTAAAATGCATTATTAGGTTCCCACGGTAAATCGTGACTAAGGTCCAAGTTTGAACTGTTACTCGATGAGACAGTAACAATCAATCTGTTCAAGTTCGCTCAACTGTGTCGTGCAGTAACAGTGAGACAATAGTCGAGGACGTCAAATCCGACTGGATCAGGACCAGTTAACAGTCAACTTGGTAAAATTTATCAACTAAGGTTCTGTTTGGACGCAGTAGAGGGAATCTATTCAACTGGAACTCCAACGGCTGGACCAGTTAAAAAAGGGTCTCAAAGAGGTCCATGGTCAGAGAAACTTCAAACTGTGTAAGTGAGACGTCAGTAACCATAATATCAAAACTGGGGTCAAGCTCCAACTGGGAATCTCCAGTTGATTTTCAACTGGAACAGTAACAAATCGGCCAACTGGTAAAGTAATTCAAACCTGGCATTCGCACAAGTATTGATCTTGTGACTTGGTACTCAGGTGTATTAAAATAAACTTTGTACAACTGTCATTTGAGTCTAAAACTAGGACCAGTTAACTCGTTTCACAGGGTACCAGTTGGCTTCAACTGGTTCAACTGGTCTGGTTGAACTGGTTATTTTATATCTGGGATTGTATTATATATATATTGTATGCGGTTTGGGTAGACAGGAATATCCCGGAACATTTTTAGAAGCAACCAAGTCAATTCGTACGTAATATATTCTCGAGATATTCTATGATTGAAAGATTTGATCGAGTTACCGATTAACCGCGTTCACATCTGCTGTTTACGGTGCAATTTTCTGTAAAAAACTCACGTACGGGCTGAAATTGCCTATCCACTCTCATCTACTAGAGAGCTTACTATACCCTAGTGCAGCGTGGGGCTGAGAACTGCAGCTAGCAAAATCGCCAACACATAATCGATCGCTTTTGTTCACATCCGTGACGATATTGTACCAGTATATAAAATCTAGAGAAGTCGGGATAAAAACTAAGCTTGACTTAAGAGTTATCTGCATCTTTCGGCGGGAAATTGTATACTTCGAGCTAGCTACGCCAGAAAAATGTTCTTGTGTAGAGTTTCGGAAATCTAGTCAGAAAAATTACTGCTAAAACGCGTAGTCCGCTCTCCAGATAACAAAAGTGGTTAGGCAGCACAAAAACTTATTATATATTAATATATATTACCGCACACGACTAGTTAGACGTTGAGAGAAAATACCAAATAATACCGAATGAGACGAGCGATAGAGCGATCGATATCAACGAGAAATTGCTTAAGTGGACGCGCGACTAATATGTGCGCTTCGATTGTAGGTCATCGCCATCATCGGTATTTCGGATCCAGTTTCAGTTGCAGTTCGATTTATTCTTTCTACAATCAATAAAAACAATATACATAATGACTAACTAGACATATTATTTAAACACATGTAAAACTTTTAACTGTGTACAATATATACAAAGAAAAAGAAAGAGGAAAAATCTTACAGAACTAATATCAGTGAAACTTTAGTGGTACCTGTAGATCCACTGTGGACTAGGATAAAATTTTATGATCTTAGAGAACTCGAGTTTATTACAATTACGATACAAGCACAAGCACACGCATTATAACATCCACAGGCGAGAGCACGCATCAGCCAAGGCACGACCCGGATTGGTGCGTGAGCTTAAGCAGGTATACAGTGAACGTCGTGAACGTACCAAATAATATATCACATGCTGGGGAAGGGGGTGGGGGGTAATGGTATCTGGGCCTACAGCTATGCATACTGCCGGGACAATTACGCGGATTGATACATTGTCATCAGAATTGCATCAACGGTCAAATGTACTTTTTTCAATTTAGATTTAAAGCAGTGAGAGTAGAGGAACTTCTGATATCTTAGGAAGATTATTCCACTTTGGGACACAGGAATGTCTAAACAAGATTTAAATAATGAATTGAGTTTTCTTATGCGTTTGGATAAGGTTGGAAATTTGTTATTGAAATGGCGGGATTATGATGAAGGACAGGCACGTATTCAAATAGATAGTGATAATTTTGATGAAGTTTTTGGGAATAGGAATAATATCGTTACGCACAATTGATTCGAAAAGAGAGGTGCTATGCTGTACATGATAGTAATATAGCAAATTAATATAGTTTGAGATTAAGGATTTATGTTGTAAACCGCACAATAAAGTACAGGAACGATGTAGATGAGCTCAGACGAGGAATATATGGTTTGTCTGTATCCTTATAAATATTGTCGGATTTTTGTAGGTATTTATAGATGGAGGGTGTTCTAGTAAATATCTTCGTTCACTCCTCCTTGCATCGCCCCCGGTGCCGAAATAGAATCCATTTATACATCACACATAATTGTACCGGTTATCCGAAAGCGTTACTAGGCAGGCAATTTATTTAACAATTAATCAGTTATTCTTGATTACAGGCAAATTAGCAACAGAAGAATTTACATGGATAGAATGTGTCAGAACTGTGTATATTGATGACTTTTGTTCTATTATTGGAATAGCAATGATCATCATTGTATTAGATATCTCAATTAAGTTGCCATCACGAAAGTTTACTACTGACCGAGAGATATATTTTCAACAGTTCTCTCTACAAAATGTTAATAAGGTTGTTAGTTTTCCAGCATCATTAAGCCCAGAAATGTCATTTTTTTGCGTTTTTACTAAGTACAATATAGGATGTGTTAATCATCCATACTTTGTATCAATTAATCTTAATGGAGTCTTTATTCTTCAATAGAGAACCATTTTTCAACTTTACGGGTAATTCTTATATATAATGATTTTTAACAAGTGTATCACACAGAGATGTGATGCACCAACTAAGTTGTGAGTCAATCAACGCAAAAAGAATGAAGTGCAAAAAGTGAAGGAAACATTGCATAAATCATTTACATAAATAAGAACAGGAGAGGGCCCATGTGGAGCCCTGGGGGACACCATACGGACCCTCTCATATGAGATACAGGGCATAGTAATTAGAATTTTTCATACAGTTTATATTGAAAAACGAGTAAACGATAAATAATTATGAAACCACTACGTAAGAGCAGTTACCAAAACCTCTTTAGACAGATATGTTCAATTATCTTTGACAAATGTAGTAAGTAAAATATGGGTTCTGGTTAAGTATAGCAATCAATGCTTTGGAAAGATCAAGAATATACCAATTGAGTGTAATGGTACTTTCATCTTATTAGGATAATGGTCATGAAGATCAACAGAGCATGTTCACATGATGAGTTGCCCTTAAGCCATATTGAGAATTATTTAAAAGGTTGTTCTTATTAATATGACCTTAAGCTGTTACCATTACTTTCTAGTATTCTTTGAAAAAACTGGAAAGTATGGCGTAACCTCGGCTTCGATATTGGAAATATGTGAGGATCACCGCTTTTTTTAATACAGGAAATTATTTTACGCAATTTTCAATGTCTTTAGGAAACTGCAGCCTGAAGTTTAATGCCACAAATTTATTATGTGAACAAGAGGTATATCAATAAAATAATAACTTGTTTGATCATTACGGCTTGAAGACTTATTCGTCGAATGCCCATACTTTTAACTTGATTTAAAATCTTTAACAATATTACATAAATACTCAGTTTCATTGGTTGGTTTTTACAAATATAGAGTTTGGGCAGTCTTTCTATAGGGAAAGGAGGAAAAGGGGGTGGGTTGGTGACATTTTGTACATAATTAGCTTTGATCATTTGCAGCAATTTTTGGAGAAAAATGAATATGAAGTTCATTTACGATTGTTTGATTTATCAGTTTTTTTATCATCGTAACGTCCCTTCATAATACGCTGTCGTTATAATATTTGTTTTTTTTTCTACCAATTAAGTCGTTAATAATTTTCCATACTTTAGAAAGGTTATGGTTTATGTTTCTGCAATAGGAATCACAAAAATATGTGGTGGGTCTTAAGCTCGTTTTAGAATAGGGTTAATTTAATTGCGATATTTTTAAATTTTTTTCTGTTGAATGCACTTCTTTTTTTTTACAAATTTTTTGTATAGGGACTTTTCTTTTTTTACATACAATTCCAAATAGTGGATATGTTATCCAAGGTTTCCTAGGGGATTTTTTCTATTCTCTATTGGGGATACAGTTATTCGTGAAAAGCATTTTTAAAACTATGAATGAATATATTAATAGCGTGGTCAATATGCACCAGAAGTAAGACTTCATCCCAGAACAATTTTAGATAAATCAATTTTTCAAAGAATTTAAAGTGGTTGGATTGATTGGAAATATGGTAGATACAAATAGGTATTCAGGTCGCGAGTCTTTCGGGAAGCATACTTGTTATTTGAAATATAGGCAAATGAATCAGTAATATCTATTATAAAATATTCCTCGTTTGACACGAACAGAAGTACAATTGTAAAATATTATCACATAAGGGGAGTTGAGAATTGGGTAGTTATTAGCGAGTAGGGTTGTCAATATAAAGGAGGAATAAATTATTATAAATAATATATTAAAAATCATTAGATACAATTCACTCGAATTACAATTTAAAGGTCAATACTCTTGAAATCAGCCAAGCACGCTCCACATATGTTTATTTCACAAGATTTCGCTTTCAAGAATTCATAGTGATATGCATACATTTTGAAATAATTTGATTCCTTTATTAGGGTCTCTATAAATGATACCAATAATTATATTTTTTCATTGTTGCACATATAATCTCTATAAACAAGGCTACAAAATTCATCTTTAAGCATATATCTGTTCTGATATTTAACACAAAAGAATTATGAAAAGCAAACAACACCTCCACCTCTTTATTTGTTCTATGGCACTGTGGTAAATAAATAATTATTAATATAAAAAAGTAGCGGTGTATTGTTGTGATATCCACTAGTTTAACCAACTCCATGAAACAGAAAAATATGGAAGTCAAGTTGAGATAAAATATATGTTATTAATAGCAATCAAAATTGTTATATAAACTCCTCGAATTAAAGGGAAGTACTACTAAACTTTTGCCATTATTACCTTTTGAAATATTAACATCTTTATTAAATCATCATGTAAACCAATATCTAGTAGGAGTTTTTCAAATGTATAAACCAAATTTCAATCGGGTCTAATTTCATCATATCTTCTTATCATATTCTTCCTGTTGTATCATTGAATAATGATGACGGAACATGGTTATAAATATTATGTAAGATTGAGTACTGCACATCAGAAAACTGTACATTCCATTACCAGAAGGGGGAGAATGCAGAAAGTAGACATAATCAAGTCATAGACTACACACAATGCACACAACAACACACAATATCCAAGCAGTCAAAAACATAATCAAAACACGATATAAAATATTATACACAATCTAGAATGGTTTGGTGTTCACTGAAAAGGTAAACTGTAGACGTCCATTTCCTGGCATATATAAAACACAAAATTGTGGCATCACATTACTTGTAGGTTACAAAACTCCCATGAGGAGGATGTACAATATAAGTATTAGAGATTTCAATATTGGAGTACATGTAAGTCACATTCTCTAAATCATCCAAAAGATACGATATCCTGCTTGCTATGGATCACTCTTTTCATCGGTCCCTTGTTGGTTTTGACGGACACTATTATTTTGACATTCATTGACCACGCTGATATGATGTTAGCATTGGGTTGCTTGCTTGCTTTCACTGCCTTCCAGAGTAGAGAGCGATTCAAATTTGTTAAGTCTTCGAACATGCTCATTTTTGTGTCCTTGAGCTTCTTTCTGTTGAGGAGTAACTTCTGCCGATGCTGGTAGGATGTTAGTTTGATGATGATCGCTCTTGGT
Organism: Paracentrotus lividus; assembly: GCA_940671915.1. Lineage (NCBI taxonomy): Eukaryota > Metazoa > Echinodermata > Echinoidea > Camarodonta > Echinidae > Paracentrotus > Paracentrotus lividus. The sequence goes on from CALNVZ010000711.1 coordinate 332,343, forward strand.
TTCACTTCCTCTCCTTCCTTAGGTACAGGCTCAACACGGCGAGGCACACGATGGCTTCGATCGATGTCCTGAAGTTGGAGGTTCACACCCAATTTCTTCTGCGCAATTTCACACACTTTTTCGCTTGTGTTTTCCTTTTCGCTTTCAGGTACCCCAAATACACGGATACAGGTAAGTATGCCTATCTCGTTGACTTCAAAATTTCAGTTTTGTCCGTGTCCGCTAGCTGATTTTTTTTTTTACTATTTGTCACGAGCTCCGAAAGAAAAACTTATATGAAAATTAAATCTATCTTGATTTATAGTCTAGAAGGGTCTATATTATGAAATTTGCTTTGAAGGCTCGCCATAATTAGGGAAGTTGGAAATAAGAGCCCGAGCACTCTCGACGGGTATCGGGCGATTACCACCGGCACCGGGTCCGGGGGAATCCCGGGGGTGAACGGCTTTGCCGTTTCGCATGATCGCGTGCATCGCCATCATCATATTGGCTAACGAATAACGTTTTTTTTTTCTTCTTAGGTCTAATTCTAGTAATTCTCTACTAGGCCTAGATCTACTAGTAGAGCGCGAGCCTTTGTCGATGACGTATAAAAAAATTTGAATAAAGTTTCATCTTGTATTTAATAATCACAATGAGAATTGTGACCATTTGCAATAAAACTTAGGTTACTTGCAGCACTCAGTCATAGTCTCATAATCATGATGAGGTCGATATGTAGTATCGCCTGGCTATCTGGTTGCAGTTGAGTATAGTTTTTGTAACTGGCCTTGCTCTCTACCCATTTCAGGTGATCTAATCTCCCATTCTAAACTAGTGCATGCAAAACATGAAATTAATTTCCCTTGCTCCCTCATATATTTGTGCACTGCATAAACGTTCAAGTCTGCGCACTCCATAAATACAAAATAAAAGGCAATGATTATGAATTTTCAGACTTCACCTCAAACAATCCACAAAAAAACAATGGACATCATGAATAAACGGGAATTGTTCG
>CALNVZ010000711.1:341854-354890 GCA_940671915.1 Paracentrotus lividus
TTTTCATATCCACCACGCTTTGTTTGCTGCAAAATTGTCATAGAACGCTTGTTTTTACTTAGGGACTTAGAGATGTCTTCCATGTTAGTTCAACTTTAAAAACTTGTTTACATCTTCTTCTTCGGTGTTCTGCCTAAGGGCAGGTCAAAACACCAGAGCCTTTAGTAGTTTCTCCATTGTTCTCTGTCTTGGGAAGTTTTCAAAGCTCGCTCTCTTTCTTTCTCTCTCTCTCTCTCTCTCTCTCTCTCCCCCCTCTTACTCTCTTTTCCATAGTCCTGGACCCCGTTGCATAAAACTTCTAACCGGAGTTTTTTCCGGTTAAAATCTGAAACTCCGGTTACAATATTTTTCTGGATTTTTTACTGTTTTTTCCATAGCATAAAAACATACCAGAGTTTTCAAAAGTATTAATGCAATAAATCTTAAGGAGTTTTAAAACTCACGTTGAATAACCTAAGAAATAGGTCTACAAAAGCCGAGATTTTTAACCCGAGAAAACTCGGGTTAGAACAAAAGTTTTATGCAACACCACCCTGGACCATCCTCCTGCCAACACTCAAAACACCATACATTTTACATTACTGTATTTAGCACATCAGCATGATCAGGGACTCTCAGCATGGTTTTGGCATGGATGATACTCCCATGGTTTGGGGAAGAGGATTTGTGATGGGAAGAGAAATGGTGAGATTGAGAAAGTCGAATCAATAGAAAAAGAAAAAGGTGAAAGTTTGTAATGACCAGAGCCTGGTCTATCTTTTTCAATGCTTGAGCATTTTTTTTTTTTTTTTTTTGGTGTAATCTTCGAGTTATCTTGCTCATGCCCCGTTCCATCTTATAATTGTTTTGAAATGCATCCTCCATGATCTCTTCATCGTTCAATATTGATCTTTTCCCCCTTCCATCTGGAATCCCTCGGATTTCTTTCTCACTCTCCCCCTTTAAAAAAAAAAAATATTTCCCCCATTTTATAGGCCTATTTTGCCGATAATTCACACCCCCATATGCGCGGAATAGGGTGGGGGCTTACATAAGGCCATCCTAAGATCTTTCTCCCTTCCATCTGGAGTCACTCGGATTTCTTTCTCTCTCACTCCCCTTTAAAAAAAAAAAATATTTCCCCCTCATTTTTTAAAGGCCTATTTTGCCAATAATTTCCCCCCCATATGCGCGGAATAGGGGTGGGGGGGGGGGCTTACATAAGGGCCATCCTAATATTACAATTAGGAAAAAGGGCCTAGGAGTAATGGGGCCTCTTCCCATGTTACAAAATAAATGATAAGATATTTTATGGCCACGAGAAAACAAAGGTCATGCCACCCCCCCCCCCCCCATCAAGAGCAATCTTGACAGAAACAAATTTGAGTCTACACCTTTTTCGACCGGTGTGTTGAAGGGTCTACAAAAATGTAGAAATTCAAATTATAGGCCCTCTCCCTTACGGCATCCTGGTCGATCCGCCTCTACTTCCATGCCCCACCCACCCCCCCCCCATGACCAGTTTGTCTTTTTCTACATTCTCCATTCCTCTTTCCCCTTGATATTATTATTATCATTTTTGTGAGCGTTTGTGTGTTTTGCCAGTGCTCTAGCCTCCTCCCTTTTTGCTTATTTGAAATGGTGCCCCGTTTGTTTCCGATTCTATGCTCCTCAATTTATGATCGTCTCCTTGATCTTTGTTTCAATATCTTCTCTTTCATATAATTTTTATCCTGTTTTCCATTCCTTCCTCATAATCTTCAAAACATTCCTAACATTTCGCTGGTCACGAATAAAAACAGAACTATACAAAAGCACAAATTACCGTATGACTTTGAATTACTGCAATACAGTGCTCAAAGTATAGCATTTTTATTAATCTTGTTCCTTCTTATCCTCTCATCGTTTTCCTCACTAAGCTCATGTTTAGGCATATCTGTGAAGATGCGAAAAGTTTTGGCCGTCAAGAAGTTTTGCTGTTGTTGTGTTCTTTTTTTTTTTTGGGGGGGGGTATATTCTGGGAAGGAGGAGGACCCGCCGGGCCCCCTGGATCCGCGCCTGCTTATAAGTACAATAATGGCTTGTAGGCCTTCATTATTATTTTTTTTGCAGCTGATATATGAAAAGAATTTATGTACATAATTATATCCCTAACATTACCGAAATGTATATAGGGTTCATAGGCCAATAAGTACACAAGTGAAATAGGGTTCAATCGAGAGGAACATCGTTAATTGTTCTGCCAAGGTTTATTGATCTGAACAAGTCCATAAGACGAAAGTAAGACGAATATAAGAATAAGAACATTATTTCTTTTTCTTTTTTTTTCCGAATCACTGGAATAATAACCCTGTGATAACAATATCACAGAATTACGTTCGGAAAAGTGAAGCTCATTTCATTTTCGAATAACGGGCCTGCACGGCGAATCAAACACCCTGTCTGGTAAAACATGATGGCGCTTCCCTCATGTCTCCTTTCATCGCGTTCTTTCTTTTCCATCCTGTCTTTCTGTCTCAAAAGAAAATCACATTTATTGGGATATATAATGTTGCCCTACCTCATTTTTTTGTTTCCTGCTTTCTTCTCTTCTTGTGCTATCCCCCCCCCCACATTTTCCTTCCACTCTCCTGTTCAGCTCACGAACTCTTTGTTTTGGTGCAATGTTGTTCAAATTTCATGGCCTACATAATTATATATATATATATATATATATGGGCGATTCTTTGAAAAAGTGAACCCTTTTTGGAAAAATAAAGTTTGTCCTTTTTGTTTTAAGTTGCACATTCATATAGAGCATTGTCTGAAGTTTCATGAAATGCATTTTTTATCTTAATTTTAAATTTTTCATGCTCATTTGCATAAATTAACATGCAAAAAATTTGAATAGAAAAATGTACGTAAAATATCATTTGTTTGACCTGACTTGATTGTATATGCTGGTCTCCTTACTTTGATTATTGTCATTATACTCTTTTTTAACTTCATCCTTTCAATTTAAATGAAAAATAATGGTGTTGAATTGATTGTTTTAAGATAATTAACTAAAGAAATCAATTGCCATCAAATGTCACACACGTGACCAAAAACACGAAAGTTAACGCCCCCGAAAACCATGGTTCTATTATTATTACAAATTTTTCTCCAAAGCTAGATATAATGTGCCTTGCACTCACCAAATATGAAGCCATGATAGCTTTTAATTTAGGTATTAATTAACTTTGAAATTGGTCACACACGTGACCCACGGGTCACGTGTGTGACCAACTATGGTCATGCGTTTTAAAAAAAGGACCAGGCTATTCGGCTATTCTTTGAAAAGTGAACCTTTTGGGGACAAATGAATTTTTGCTATTTGATTTTAAGCTGCATATTCAAATAGAGCAATGTCTTAAGTTTCATGAACTGATGTTTTTTCGTGATTTTTGCAATTGTTCATGCTCATTTGCATAAATTAACATAAATGATAATTAAATGGAAAAACGGTAAATAAAATATCATTTTTTTTTTAACCGTGACTGGAATGGATATGCTGACTTCCTTACTTGGATTACTGTCATTATATTACTATTTACCTCTATTCCTTTTAATCCTTTTAACCCCAAAAATTAATGTTGTTAAATTGATTATATTAAGATAATCAACCCTGGAAATTAATTGCCCTCAAAATGTCACACACAAGTAACCAGAAAACACAAAAAGTTTATGCCCCGTCTTAACCATGGCTCTGGTATTATTATAATTATTTCTTCAAAGCTAGATTTAATGTACCTTGCATCTCACTAAATATGAATCCATGACAAGTTTTAATTTGATTATTAATTAGCAAACAAATTGGTCACACACGTGACCCGCTGGGTGGGGGCGGTCATAAATTCTGATTATTTTCACTTTCATTTGCTGAAATTAATTTATTTTAGCATTATTATGCTCCAAAATGGTTCTGCAATAATTTTTGCGAAAAACAAAACAAAACAAAAACAAAGACAAAAAGAACAAACAAACAAACAAAACAAAAGGTCGAAAAAACAAGGAAATACATAAGAAATTCATAAAACAATGAAATACACTAGGAATTTAGTTCGATATCAATTTTTTTTTCCAAGTACAATGGCTAGGAATCCTATAAAGATTATGCAAACACAATATTAGCATTCCAGAAGCTGTAGTTTGTCAATTAGAACAAAAGATATGATTTCATGCAATGCGTAAATTAGCATAATTAATTCATATAAAATAAATTATTATCATTATGCGAAAATTAACAGTGCTTTCTTGTAGTTACTTCACATACTACCATCGTGCAAATTTTCGGCGCGCTCGCGCGATCAACAGCCGAGATCTTATAGGGGCATCATGGCCCCCCCCCCCTCACTACCCGCCCCTCCCCCAGTCTTGACAGCTACCAAAACACCCCATTGACTGATTAGGGTTGAGTTCATAAATTTTTTTACCACAGCGGATATAGTAATTGTTCAAAATGTACATTTATTGCATAATACATAATATATTCATTTTTCTGTACAAATTGCCATAGGTCACACACGTGACCCACTAAAATGTCACACACGTGACCCGACATCACGATATAAAATAATAGATAAAAAAATAAATTTCAGATATGACTCCTATCCAGTAGTATTTTTTGGTTAACAGGTCCATAATGCATATCTCACAGAAATAAGAACATTTTATCATTTTAAAACTCACAGGAATTTCAAAATGAAATTGAACTTTCAAAATCATGCCGTTCTGTGAAGTCACACACGTGACCCACTTCTTTTGACCTCTGACCTTGAACATGCATATTGTAAATATCAAAAAATATTTACAAATGATAGCCAACAAAATATATTAGCATGATATAAACATTAAATCAGTATATTTTTAAAATTGTTAGAGTTATAGCCAATTAAGTTCAAGATTTTGCATAATTTCGGTCACACACGTGACCAAGAATGGTCCATATACATTTTTTTAAAATTCATTTATTTATTTTTATTTATTTATTTATTTATTTATTTTATTTTATTTTATTTTATTTTATTTTTTTATTTATTTATTTATTTATTTATTTATTTTATTTATTTATTTATTTATTTTTTTTTTTTGGGGGGGGGGTGTCTTTTCAATTCTCTCTCGTTTTTCCTGCTCTCTAAAGTTCCGCGTTTTTGTATGTTCCCTCCGTCACTCTTGCTGAATTTCATGCATTCTTTGACATCTTTTGTGATGGTGCCCTCGGACTGTTTTGTTCTAAGACAATTACCCCATCAAAATTCAGTATAAAATTATGTTCAGGGTAGGGGGTCATGATACGCTTTGCTATTGTTCCTCTCATTTATTTTTCTGCTCTCAAATTCCACACCATCCTACTAATTTTCATACATTGTCCTCATGCGATTTCCCACTTATTATTGTCGAGGGGCCTGGATCCAGGGGAGGGACTGGGGGTCTTTAGCCCCCTCCTACTTTTTTTCAGCAACCATGCACAAAAACGCAAAAATGACCATAGATTTGCGATTTTTAGCCCCCCCCCCCCCCCCCCCCCCCCACTTTTGGCTCTGCCCCTTCACTTTCAAAAACGCTCCGCGGCCCATGATGTTAAGTTGTTCACACTCTTTCGAATTCCTGCTCTCTTCTTCTTTGGATACTGCATCAATCTCGCTCATTCATTCTCGTGCATCGTCTTCTTTTTCTCGAAGGTGACTAAGTTAGTGGCCCTACTATAACTCAGTAGGGGTAGTAAGTTAGTTACCCTTCGTGAACACCGGCCTATGTCGTATGTTGACCCGTTTCTCTCTTTTGTTTGCTGATCTTTCCTACGTCTCTTCTTCTTATTTTAGAAATAATCTTGGCCACCGCCCCTCCCCGCCCTCTCTCTCTCTCTCTCTCTCCCTCTCTTTTATTCCCTGTGTAATCATCTTTTGAGACATTTCTTTTCCTTTTCCATGTGTTTGTCCACTCTTTTTATGGTGGTATCTTACTTCGCGGAGACGGATTTGAATGGGACTTGAGACTGTTTTTTTTTCGACGTACTCGTGCGAAAGTAATCTAAAACGTCTCCGCAACGGAAAAGGTATCGGAGATGTCTCTAATACTATTTTCCATCGCGGAGACGTCTCAGAGATATCTCCGCGATGAATATAAAAACTGTCACTCAAATTAGTCCCGAATCCGCCTCCGTGAAGTGCTAAGAGATATAATAGCATCATTACTTTTCTTCCTATAAGGACCCCATCATTTAATGCATTCGCAATCTTTATACTTGCCTCTGTCTTTCAGAAACAATTTTCTGCTTCATATATCTCAACCCCGCCCCCCCCCCACCCTATTTGTAAAAGCATCTCTTTCCTTCGTTGGTCTGACTCCTGTCCAATACACTGCACAAAAAAAAAAAAAAAAAAAAAAAAAAAAAGAAGAAGAAAAAAAGAGTTTATGATTTCATAAGTATTCAGAAATATTGACATAATATAAATTACTGCGAGATAGCACTACTTTATAATACTAGTATCAAATCCTACATCTAATGTGAAATATTAATGGAGAAGCAAGATTCAAAAGAAGCTCCATAACATAATTATAAATGACAATCGGTAACGTTCCAGCTGGGCCAGAAAGGGAGATAGAGTAAATTCTTCCATCATTAAATTTATTAATGAATAATTTAATAAATGAAAAAAAAGTATCTCTGTATATCTCTGATCAAGTACCTGTGAATGACTACCCCCCCCCCCCCCACAAAAAAAAAAAAAAAAAAAATGGTTTTCATCAAAACAGGATTTAGATATGAGTAGCACTCAGGCAAAGGTCTCAGTCAGGCAGGCAGGCAAGGTCTTCAGCTGTATAAAACAGAAACAAAAAAAGGGGAAAACACAAAAGAATTAAAAATCACAATGAATAATAACATTATATATTATACTATTCTGTATATCTTCCATTAATTAATTCCAAAATGTTGAGGACATAATTTGAACTAATAGTCAATCCCTTGAATGAGACGGGGTATGGCAGCACGACGGGAATGTGTATAAGATCGGAAAACAAACTGTTCCTCTACCGACTATCAATACAACGTTTTAGTGGATAGCAATTATTAATTCATTTTCAAAAATTTTTGGGGAAGTGGAAGCGTGTATGAGGGTATAATTACTTCTCAGACAACTGACACACCTGCAAAAAAAGTAGAATTCACAGAGAGAATAGAGAATCACAAAACTGGGGAATTTTTGTACACAAAGCCTAAGATGGTTTCGGGAACAAAGAGCTGTTCAAGCCTACCTTACCGCCTGCATATCGATTTTGAGTAGCTAGTAGCGTCCCCTCATTCCTACAGATTGATTGTCCACAGGTCTTTGAATATACGAGACTACTCTTCGACTCGCCTCCAATTAAGCTTCTTCTTGGAAGTATCAACCCAAGATCTGATAAGACAATGCAGTAAAACTTTATACAGTTATGAAACTACATATAGATGATTCTAAACAATAAGCAGACAACACACATTTCACAACAACATAACTTATGGCACGGGTCAATGGCGAGCATCATGCCCAACCGTTGGAGCATAGACAAGCGTACATTGGCAACTCTCCCCACGCCACACCTACAAACATAATTATCTGTATCAAAGTTCCTTGTAAAGCCGAGAGAAGAGGAAGGACTTTCAACAGTTAAAAATGAAGGGGGAAAAATACACAAAAAACTCAAAACACTTGACTAACGGGGAGGAGAGGAGAGAGAAATAATAATTTAATGAATTCACAGCATTTACCACCCCTTGTATAAGTCCATCTGTGTTCACCATCGCAGATTGGAACCTCTAAAAGAAAGGACAAATCATGGGAAAAAATCAAGGAAAATTGTTTTCACATTGAATAATCTGCCATCATAATTTGAAACAACCGCATTGCTGACTTATATTGATACTGTAATCCCTCTGGCAGCTAACTCAGGTGGATGGACAAAACAGGAACATTCAAAAGTATATGAAATATGTAGTTCATATGTAATATAAGATATTTATATATAAGGTAAAGCAATCATCTGTATTTTTCAGACTATTTATTCCTCTGACTCAGTTTATAAATTCTAGACAATCATGAAAACTAGCAAAAACATCCCAATACATTCAATCCATCAGCAGTGTCCCCAAAAATAAAAAAAATTAACAGAAACATATATATGGCGGATGAACTGTGATTTCAAACATAGACCACATTTTATTTGATATTAACTTTTTTTTTTTTTTGTTATAGTCGAACTTCTGACGTCCTATGTGTGAGTGTCACGGTAATAGGACATTTCTTTGAGTTGAAGCACATAAATGGAATTCAATTTCATAACCTTGAATGCACCATTTATTTATGATTTTTGGACCTACTTTTTTTATTTTATAATTTATTTGCAGATTGAATGGTAGGCCTCACAGACTTAGAAGAAGTTAATGATATAATTGACATATATGACAAGCTACAAATATAGTTTGTTTTTAGAAAAGTTTTTAATATCAATAGGCACCTGCTTATTTTTGGGGGGGGGAGGGAGTCAAGAAAATGCAACGGGGGAGAGGGAAGATAAAGAAAAGCAAAACGGTAAAAAAAAAAGGAGGGAAGAGGAAACGGGAGGAAAAAGAGAGGACAAGCGAAAAGTAAAAGAAAGAAAAGAAAGAAAAATAATAATCATTAAAATTATCACACCTAAGGGCCCCTATCGGTTTTTTATTTTACTTTATTATTTTTTTAAACATGGGATCCGGGAAGAAAAGAGGGAAAAAAAGGGGGGGGGGAAACGGTAGGACTCTAAATATAAAAAAAACAAAAACAAAAACAAAAACAAAAACAAAAAAAGAACAAAACAAAAACAGTGTTCGAGTGTTTGCAAAACAAAATAAAAAGAAGAGGAAGAAGAGGGAAAAAAAAAGATGATGAAGATGAAGAAGTCTTCGCAAGTTTGATTGTAGGTCTATATAGCCATATACTATCGCCATCGGCGGAGTTCAACTGTCAATACTCCAATACCAATCTGGAGCGTCGGCCGAAGTATTTTCTACAGTATTTATTTATCAGCGATACTGAATCCAAATGACTTATTACTAATTTTTGTACATTTTGGTGATAGTAAATGAAAGTATAGGCCTACCGTGCCGCTGCATAGCGGAGAGGAATTCGTAATGATGATCGAAGTCGTATACTTGGACGGCCGGTACCCAAACCAGTGCGCTACCTCGGTCGATCAGTCGGCAGTCGAACGCAGTCGAATTCAGGAAGGCGCAGGCCTCATAAACGTCGAATAGATCTACCCATCACATCGTATCCGCACCCCGATAAAATCATGAAAATCGTGAAATACCGACCCAATCGACTGTGATAACTTGTAGGGGATGAGGCCCGGTACGTAGATTCTAAAATAATATCCTACTTCTCTTTTTTATGTCCGGAGCTCATTTGTTTTGATAAAATTTTCAGGACGATTGCGTAAGTTGAAATCGCCTGAAAAATAGATACGAAAACTAGCGTCTAGGTTCAGCATGATATGACGCCAAACCTTGGGCGATTTTCACCGTACTTTGGGCGAGAAAACGTAGAATTATTGTAATAACCGCGAGAGGGCGTAAACAACTATTCGGCGAAAAACACGATCTTTCGATTGTTCTGATCGAAATCCTTTCGGAAAACAATACTAGTTTTTCGCTTTTTTGGGGTAGTAAACAACTTTCATTTTCTCTCATACTTTCAGACATCGCTAATTAGACATGAAGTGAGAGGATTGCAAACAATTTGCTGTGATTTGAGGTGATTTTGTACTCTTAATCAATTCCTTTAAAAGTTGAAAACGTATGAAGAAATAGGAACTTACAAAAAAAATTATGACGAATCTAAATTTTATCGTGACTATTTGTTCATTGGAAGGGTTTTTTAGGCACAATCAATTGTAGTGTTTTTCGTATGCTAACGTGATCATTCGAGCGTCTTGCACCAATTAATTTAATTATGGAGTAAAAAATTCTACGTGTATCGTCTAAATATTAACCAAGGCAACAGGGCTTCGCCTTCGCCGCTTCGGCTTCCTCTACGGCGCTAACGCTAACTAGAGTCCATACACGTGCTGTACTTTCACTAAACCGACCAGCCCCCATCGCAAAGCGACGGGAACTGACGAGTCAGCAGATTTCTAGACATATTTGGTGAAGTTTTGAAAATATCTATGGTCGTGTGTTATGAACTCGCCACCCAAACAGGGTGGTGCTGTTACGCTTTTTGCTATTTTTCAGCATTAATTTGTCAATATTTTCCAAAGTAAGAAAGTTTATGTAACAAATTTGATTTCATTTTGAAGCTATGTTGTGCTAGCTCCCTGTGAAGTTTCATTGTTCTAGGTAACATTCTGGTGGAGTTACAATGGTCTAAGTTTGGGACAGTAGGGGCGGCGCCGACTGTACAAAGTCAATGGGAAATTTTACATTTTGTGGTTGATTTGGGGAAAACTTGAATTTCTCTACCAAATGTTGTCTTATGACTGTGAATGTGGTAGCAACTTAAGCTTATAAACTGCGTTATACCATGAAATCACTGAAAAATAGGTTTAATGTTACAATAATACCCAGGAAGACTCAACAATCGTTATTTGACCTAAAAAAGGCAATGCCTCTTGTACAAAGTCATTAGGAATTAGAGATATTGTAGTACCGTTGGGAAAACTGCAATATCTTTGCCAAATTTTAGCCTATGATTGTGAATTTACCACCTAATTGAAGCTTTTTACTAGCCTATAATATCACTTTAACAATTATGTTTGACGGTGCAACAGTACTTGGCAGGACCCAACCCCCTCATGAATTTGAATAAAGCTATATTTTCAGGGCTGAATTTTAGATCGTTATATTTTTCATTCTAAAATTGAAGAGTTTAGTGGAAGAAGTACTTAAGTCACATAATACTAGTTCTGAGATACAAGGGTTTGAATATTTCAAACTATCCTGCACATCACAATTTTTTGAATTTCAGATTCAAACTTTGTGGAGTTGATTTTTAAACGAGAAGAAGCATACGTGGCAAATTTCAGTAAATTTATGCTTATCGATCTCCGATAATCAATAAGCCGGAAGTTGGACTTAGGTACTTCTTCCACTAAAACTATGGACTTAGGTACTTCTTCCACTAAAACCTTGGACTTAAGTACTTCTTCCACTAAAAATCATTAGTTCTTATAAAATGGGGGTTTCCTGTTTGGGGCAATTCATATTGTTTTTTGTCCTTTTTAACAAAACTAAACAATTCTCTTGATTTCATATGGTTTGTGAGTAACATTGCTGAATGTATATACCCTAAATAAGGGGGGTCAATACCATTAAAAAAATGGGGGCTCCTTTTAACAAAATAAATCATGCGCAGTCCCCCTGCATCTGCGCCTGTCAGACATAATTTTATAAGAACAGGCCATTTGCCCGTGTGTGGCACTATACTGAAACTTTTAGGAATATACATGTGGGGGCGGCAGTGGTATACCCATTATAGGGCACTTTTTGCCATTTTTTGTACTTAACGGGCAGTCCCCTTTCCCCTGGATATGACTGTCTGACACCAATATACAAAAAAAAATCCTATTAAGTTAAAAAAAGAAAATTTCAGTGAAAATTTCATGTGTGGCACCGTGGAAAAAATGCCTACCCTAGTCATTTTTTTTTGTCGCGTGGGGGGGGGGGCTTTTCTATTTTTAAAGGGGGCGGGGCACTTGAGACCCCTCCAGTATGCAACGTAGGAAAATTTATCATTTGACTTAAAAACTGCAAACATTGCAGTGAAACCTTGCATATATGAACCTTTACACATCCTGATTTTGTTATTATTTGTTTTATTTTGGGGCCGTCTGGGGGGGGGGAGGGGGTGAAACTGATCAGATAGCCCCTTCCCCCACCTTGTTTCAGATTTTAAACGTCAATTTGTTTGTTCATAATAAAACTTACATTTCCTACCCTAGCTCAGAAACACACTACCCTACTCAAAAACACACTGCCCGCCCCCCCCGCCCATACAAAAGTTTTACCGCCCTACCAAGCATCCCTCCCATTGCTGTCAGCTAGATTGTCGAAAAAATCTTCTGGAGTCTCCCAATACTAAAATTGGCAGAGCTGCCCCATCCATCTTCCCTAAACAAAATCTTTGACCAGATTAGGTGGACTTAGTACTTCTTCCACTAAACTTTGGACTTAAGTACTTCTTCCACTAAAACTATGGACTTAGGTACTTCTTCCACTAAAAATCATCATGTTTTGAAAATGGGGGTTTCCTGTTTGGGGCACTTTGGATTTGAAATTTTCAAAACTGACTCTTGCACCAGTTTTCTGAAAGTGTATACATAGATATTATCAAATAAACTCATTTTTGAAAAAATGTGACTTAAGTACTTCTTCCACTAGACTCTTCAATTGTAAACCATAATGAATTATACCTTGTTTGAAAGGTCTTATTATTCTCTACCAGAATATAATAATATTATCAATATTTGGGTGATTATAGATGACTTGACGATAAAAACAATGAACAATTAAAATCTAAATTTCCTGGATTTTTTCCTAATAACTTTTTTATCTTGCACCTGGTTTAATTTTTCAATGCAGATTTAGATTCTTTGAGGAATTTCCTTTCAGAAAATGTTTAGTTTTGATATATTAGGGTGTATACTTTTCGAGATACAGGTCTTTGAAGTGAAAAAGTGCCATTTGTAGTGAAATTGGCATGTAACGCAAAAGGCGGCGAACTTATAACACATGGCCCTATAGTATACTGTACATGACCACAAATTTCGTAGTCAAAAATAACTTATTTGAATTCATACATTGAATCAAATCTTTGAATTTTTTCCTCGAATTGGTGACATAGATCTGCAAATGTTTCACATGAAGTAATCAACAAATAATGAAGAAAAATACATGAAAATTTTGTCCATCCACGCATATTATTATCCACGCAGGTTATTACAGATCAATACTTTGCCGGTAACCATGCTCTTGATGTTGTTGATTCTTACAAATACCTTGGCCTGGTCTTTTCACATGATT
>CALNVZ010000711.1:376854-394642 GCA_940671915.1 Paracentrotus lividus
TTGCAAATATATATGTTTTGTCAAGTACAACTGTCTGTACATTTTAGAAGTGAATTGAATAAAACGAACTGAACTGAACTGAACTGAAATCGTTTAAGAGTAGGTGAAAGAGAGACAAGTATGTATTCATATTACGAATGACAGTGTAGTAAAAACAGAAACACCAACATAGTATATTCCGTTTGGAAATGAAACTATGTTTATCATTGTACAAATGTTTCTTAAATGTGTCATTGATAGCCTTGGGTTTTGTAATACGAAGCAGAGTATTTCAAATTATTGATTACTCTACTGTATAGTCATGAAGGAAGTATAATTAAAGGAATTTTCTTTCATGGAATCACAATAGGTTGTAAAAAATACAGTAAACGAAAGAAAAATTAATGAAAATCAGTCATACTCACACTCTGATTTTCCTGATTTCATGTATAGCCTAATACAATTTTTGCAAGGTTCATTGTAAAGCTTTATTTTATATTATTGCAACAAAGTTAATAATGGTGTTATGATGTTGTCAATTAATTCAAATTTTTAAAAACATGTACCCAATCTAAGAATGATGTAGTTTACTGTGGGGTGTAACACAATGGCTTTGATTGATGAAAAGTTACAAATTTTTTTTTTTTCAGTAGGTTCATTTGGAAACCAGGTACAGTCATGGATTAGGATTTTGATATGATGAAGAGTAGGGTTAGGATTTAAAGCTTCACATCTTGCAGCAAAATATTGTCTTTTTTTTCTACCCTACTCACAAGCCTGGGATTAAGATCATCAACTTCGGAGCATCCTGTCCATGATGAGTCTAACGAGAAATAATCAATTGTAACTTTCAATCAATCGTAGGACTTTGTTTGGTCTAGGAGAAGATTTAGTTAATTTAAAGTGATATGTCCATGAAGTTTATAACAGCTCTGGGCCTTAAATTCATAAATGGTCTGTATGTTATTAGCATGTCATATAAATCTGTGTCACATGTAACATGAATGTTTACAAAAGATACTGTAATTAAATACAGTGTACTCTTGTTGTAGCAACAAGGAATAAGCTACTTACATGTACCTTTTAAACACACCACCACACCGAAGAAGAAGAAGAAGAAGAAGAAAAAAAAAAAAAAAAACTCACATACATGTATGTACATCCTTGACATTAGAAATGGGCAAATTACTTAATTCTACAAAATTGTGTACCCGTGCCAGTATTTAAGGAGAGTACTGTACCATGTATATGTATTTTTTTATATACTAAAAATGTTTGTATAAATGAGAGGAAACTATTATTATGTTAAAATGAATGAATGTTAAATGTTACTTATTTCTTCAAATTTAAATACAATTGAAATAAATTTGATCTTGCAATACATACAAAGAATGGCGTTGATAAGATGATTTATACAATCTTACTGTACATGTACATACAAAGTTGTCCATAGATGTGCACTGTTACATTTTGTTATGGCATGTAATGCCACATTTCACTTTTTATTATTTCCAGTAAACAAATAAATTCTATCACACCAGGTATAATGTATACATGTATAATGATAACAGTGGAAACATTTATGATTTGTAACATGGCTGTAGCCTATACCATAGAAGCATTGCAATTACAAGTTGATGAAAACGTTAAAAAATTGTAAAGGATAAAAAAGATACAAACTTTTGTGAAAAGGAATTGTTATGTTCACCAATTGGGCTTAGGAATTCGCTAAAGGTCCCTCTCCTCCAAACATGTAGATCTGATTTCATTTTGCCTTTGCCCAAGTTTTATTTTTTATTTTGCAGGGTTATAGACATATTTTTAAATGATTGTTTTCTTTTAGGATGATTATGTTCAATATGAAGTTTATAAATAAATACAAAGGTATAAACCCATTAAAAGTTTTGTATCAGAGTCTTTCAGGTGTTGATGTTGGTATTTGTGAACAGGATTTCAAGTACAGTAGACCAAATTGGTTATTGTTTAATATGTCCTTTGGACATTAAATCTAAATTTCATATATTTCCTCTTTTTTTAGGGGGGGGGGGACGTAGGCGGCTAGTATAACCGTGTGATCCTGGCGGAGGCGAAGGGAAGGCGCCCCTTATAATTTGAAACCAGCGTCATTGGACAGAAGGCCTACTACTAAAATCCGAAAATTTTCGGCTGCCCCCTCCCTTATAATACTTGAGAAAATCCTGTTCCGCACACTAGGATGACGTTGCTGAGCTTGTTTTAAAAGTGTGGGGGCTGATGAGGCAGAAAGCTGAGAGGATGAACCATGGACAATTTGGAACTCCACATTTTTGTTCTTGTGTGCGTGGGGATGAGGACCCCCCAAAAAAAAATAAATAAATAAATATTAAATAAAAAAAATAAATAAAAATAAGAACTGGGATATATCTTTTTGAATACTTAGAAATTATCCTCAATCGTCGTGTAATGTATTTCCCCTCAACCCACACCCCCACAAACGTAATGAAAGAATATAGACGTATAAGATGAAGAATGAGAGGTGTTAAAGAAGTACGAGATGTTCAAAGGCTACGAGGTCAATAGTCCTTTTTAACGTTTATCTTATTCTGGGAAAAAACAAACTGTTCTTGTTAATATAATAATAACAATAATAGTAATAATAATAATAAAATAATAACTAACAATTATATAGGGCATTGCATAAACATGGCAATGCGCTTACATGCTGGGGATGGGGGAGCTAGGATGGGGGAGTTAGAAGTTTAGGTTACTTAACAGCATTTTGAAATTATAACGCAAATTTAGAAATTTAATAGTCGGTTAGAAAGAGACAAGGAGAGAGAGAGAGAGAATTAAACGTATATGAGAATTAAAATTAAATAATGATAATAATCTAGTCTTCTTTTTGTTTTGTTCCCAAGCCATTTAAACTTTGTAGGCAGTAGTGTATGTACACATCGGCCTGACAACATTCAATCAAAAGATTTTTCCCTCTCAAGCTGAAGAAAGGCGATTGAAAAAATCCCACTATATTCTTCTAAATGCACAAAGCATGGCAACTTAACAGAGAGATCGATATTATCACGACAAAACTCCCGGCCATTTAGCCGGTTAGTACTGCGTCCTCAAATTTTTAAAGTGAAATCATACAGATATATTATGGTCAAAAGATTATTTTGTGGGGGGGGGGGGACCGTATCAAAGACATTAAGAAAGGTTGATAGCATTCAGCAAACAACTGCTGTGTGTTATAACTAAGTGAAATCGCCTAAATGATAACAGATTGGCTCGATTCTGCCGCCTCGAGTCGCTCACATCCGGAATGTCTATGCTCACATCACTCAGAAAAACATAAATGGGACCGTACACAAAATGTTCGTCAAACAATTCAGCTATTTGTGACTTTATTTCGACATGAGGATATTATTTGAAGACCATCATAAACAGTGAACCTTTATACTTCTTTTATCCTGAAAAATCCATGAAAATAATTTCAACTCTCACAATGATTTTTAAATAGCCTTCCCAATTCACAGTTTGTTCCCTTAAAACGCCCTCTACGTTGAAGATTATTTCGAATTATTTTTTTTTGGCGGGGGAAGAAACTAACAACTATTCTTTGCTAATATTTCACATTTCAAATGAAAATAGGAGGGGGAAATGACTTTAGGTATATAAATATAGAATCAAACGAGACAACTAATGCAGTCCACTACTCTAATCTTCCTTATTTAGGAAGATATGATTAATTTATGATAAAGAGATTTCGCTATATTCGTCATTTTATACAAATTTCATCAAAATCATTTTTCTATTAATTGAGTTTTATAAATGTAGCTCATTATCAAATTTTCCAAAATTTACAGAAAAGCATTATGATGATTTTATAAACACATCGCTATTTTTTTCCGTATTTTTGAGGGCCTAACTTTTGTTTTGATATTTTGACAAATATTACAGAGACAAACGTTTGAACCGAATCATGGGGGCGCTGCATTTTTTGAGGGATTTCGAAATATTTAATCCAGGATTTACTAATTTAAGCAAAATTAAGCTACTTTGTTTATATAAAAATAATTCCAAGAGCAATGAAACAAAATCATCGCTTTTCTCGGCTATTGTGAAAGGCTTGTTCATGCTCTTTTTTTTTTCTCCCCCTCTCAGTCTGGCCTGCCAAGTTCGACTATAGTCACAATACTTTTTAACTATACAATCGTAATAAATAATTTTCTCTCTAATAGCAGGGCTCAAGGATCTAAAAATTACTGATAATGCTAGGACCGGGTCTGTGGCATAATTTCTCGTAGTTCATACTAAGCAAATATTGTTATACTATTTTTGATTAAAGAGTAAAATCTTCTTTTTTATGCTTAAAATTAATGTGGCGGGCACAGATCTAATGAGATCATGGTGTATTTTGTAATGCGATGTTTTTATAATTGTAGTCCTACTTTTCCTACAATTTCAATTTTCATTTTCTTTAGGTATAAATTAATTTTAATTTATTCATATGGCGCTATTAGAATTGTCACCCCAAAGTAGATACGCCTGTATTCCAGAACATTAGTAGATGAACGAAATTAATAATCTTACAATTTGAACTTCATACAGTCGAAACTCGAAATGAAAGTCTGGACGTATAAATAAACGATATAATAAACTTTTCCTCTGGTCAAAATAATTAGAATACACATTCGTGATCAAATAATATCGGATCCAGGATTTTATTTCAGGGGGGGGGGGGGTTGAACAATCGGATTGGGTACACCCAAATTTTTCCCGTTACACGGGCGAGCAAAAAGGTACACACTATTTTTTTTTTCAAGTCAGCGCTGGGCGCGCGATAAAGCGGGGGGCGGAGGGGGATGATTAAATGGTGCAATTATTTTTTGGGGGGTCTTCGGCCATTCAAAGAGGAGCATCATGTATCTGCCATAAGGGTACCCTTACAAAAATATCGTGTGGTACGCACACACGGATATCCATACAAAATACCACAGGATTTTCCTATGTTTTTGGCACAATACCCACACAAATAACCATCGCACAGCATATCATACAGCCAAAATACCATAGGATATTTCTATGTTTTTGGTGCAGCAAATACCACAGGATTTCCTATTGGTATTTTAGCACAAGTACCAACAAAAAATACCATACAGGTGTCCATACAGCTAAATACTTATAGCATTATCCAAACTAGACCACACATAATACTGTCACACAGCTTACCAGATTATGACATTTACCTTGACGACCGGAACACCACACGCTCGTTAACTTCGCAGAGATGCCCACACGCCGTTACCACAGGACTGGCCCGCTATGACACCAAGCGATCCAGGTCCACTACACTGGTATAATATACTACTAACATATTAGCAAAATATTTTGGTCACAGTTGTTATTTCTATATTTCTTGATAATAATGCAAATGTCAAAACTATCGCTCTTGATGTTACTTGTGTTTAGGAAATATATTTCCCTAAAAGAAAAAATATTAATATGCAGGCAATTACTAGTTAATGAGGTAAGCTTAAAAAAATACTGATTTGTGCATAAAAAACATTTGTATGCAATGAGCTAGATTACCATAGTACCACACGAAGTACCACAGGAATACCATACGACTACCAAACTTCAGCAGTAAACTGCCATAAATCCACTTTGACTAATGCCGTTGGTTTCATCCTGTTAGCGGGCGTCCCGGTGTACGCGGGACGATCGAGTCCCCCCCCCCCATCGATTTTTGTTTTCTGGGGGATCGTCCACCCTCGATTTTTGAAGCTTAAGAAAAATATATGTACATATAATAGACGAAGAGGCACAGTGTGCGTAAAATGTACCAATTCAGGCCATTAAAAAGCAAATTTTCGGCTCGCGCTTCGCTTACAAACAAAAACACCAGACAATAATTAAACTAATAATCTTCTTCTAGGTCCCTATATTCATTTATTCTTTATTTGTTACAACGCCTTTATTTGTAACTTTGGCATAATGTGTGGGGTAGGTCATTCTATTGTGAATTTTGGATATTATACAAATAACAATGACAATCGAGAGATCTGGTTAAAACTATTGCATCGAAGGAACATCACAGTTACTATTTTCTCGAGGGCCATCGGCCCGAGAGAGAATAGTACTATGTGATGTTCTGAGTGCGAATAGTTTAACCTGTTCTGAGAATGAGTCATTGTATATTTGTTTTATATCCTTCACTATAATACTTCCTTTTAATTTTTTTTAATGAACAAAATTATATAGTCTCGATCGTAGAGAAGTTGAGAAATACTTGTCTTGCCTAATCGATCGACTGTTATGTAAGCGTCACCTGGTCAGTGCAGCTCGCCGAAAGTTTCCCGTGGCATGCAGTGGAGAATTCAGGTAAACAAAAAGCAGCAGAGTAGCACCCATGACCGCTTGCGTTGCGTTGCACAACTCGTGAATAGGGTGGTGGGGGGGGGGTCGGAAAAACGTATAGTCCAGTTTTTCCCTAGGGAAAAAATGTACCATGCGTGACGTCATGAAGAAAAACGAACTATTTCTCGAGAAACGTTTTTCTTAGTTAAACTATTCTTTTTCTCCTTGTGTACACTCTCAATGCAAACAATCTTAGATAAGGGATATAATAGCCTATATTATATGTCTCTTTGGGGTGCTTTATTTATTCCGATCTAGTGTATAATTAGTTCCTCTCCAAATGTGGCGGCAATCAGGGGGACATGTCCCCTTGATTTTCAAAATTTCACATTTTGTTTTTATTTTCTAAATAATATGGATACATTTTGTATTTGCCCACTTCTCCAAATGTGATGGAAATAAACTTTTAAATTTCTTTAAATTCTTTGTTTTCAGGTCTGTATCGTTATAAAAAAGTGACCATATTTCAGAAAGGGATTACAAACATATATATATATATATATATATATATATATATATATATATATATATATATTGTACAACGTTGATTTATGAGATTTTCACTCGCCCTTCGTAATTGTATTTTCTTTAAGAGTAGTGATTATCAGCTAATGAATACAATGATTAATGTTATTATAGAGCAACATTTTTAGCTCGCGCTTCTCGCTCACAAACAAATAACAATACAATGATTTAACGATTTAACTATGTCTTCAGGTCGTAGTTTGTGGAATATGTTTGATTTGTCCCAACCTTATATTCTTAAAATTGTCAGTAGTTTCTGCATAATATGTGAAATAGATCATTATATTTCGAATTTTGGGTATACAAAATATTTAGGAAGCCTTATTCCGTTCGAGTCTATAATAATTCCCATTCCGGGGTCTCTGTTCTCCACCCCCCCCCCACCCCTGACCGTCATCACAGGAAATCGCCGCCCCTGATGGTCGGGGAGACCGGGACAATAATTGTAACACGGGGCGATTGTAACAGAGGCTCCCATCCCTAGCAGAAACATGCTTCAAACTTAACCTATGTAAAAAAAAGTAATAATAATAATAAATAATAATAATAAAAAAAAAGTGCATTTCGTCGCTCCACGTGACGCTTGAGTGTAAGCAAATTTAACGGTTCATGGAACTTTCTACATGTGGTATTTGTGCCATATATTTGTGCCCCAAAACCATACAGCAATACCATATTATTGCCAACAAAAAACATACAGCAATACCATACATATGGTATTTGTTCCAAAAAACATACAGCAATACCATACATATGGTATTTGTTCCAAAAAACATACAGCAATACCATACATATGGTATTTGTGCCAAAAAACCATACAGCAATACCATACATATGGTATTTGTGCCAAAAAACCATACAGAAATACCATACATATGGTATTTGTGCCCAAAAATCATACAGCAAAACCATACATATGGTATTTGTGCCAAAAAACCATACAGAAATACCATACATATGGTATTTGTGCCAGAAAACCATACAGCAATACCATACATATGGTATTTGTGCCAAAAACCATACAGAAATACCATACATATGGTATTTGTGCCAAAAAACCATAAAGAAATACCATACATATTGCCAAAAACCATACAGTAATACCATACATATGGTACTGCTGTATGGTATTCTTATGGTACCCTTTTCCTGTGTGGTATTTCCCTATGGTACTTCTATGGTATTTGATTGTACCATAGAAATACCATAGGAATACCACAGGACATTCAGAAATACCATATGAATACCACAGGACATTCAGAACTACCATAGGAATACCACAGGACTTTTTTGTAAGGGTAGGGTTGGGGGTCAATCGGTCCGCTCGTCTATTTTTCCTTTTGAAGAGTGTAGTGGAAGAAGTACTTAAGTCACATTTTTTCAAAAATGAGTTTTTTGCATAAATGATATACACATACCATCAAGAATCATGTGCAAGTGTCAGTTTTGAGAAAAAATTATTGCAAAGTGCCCCAACCAACAACCCCCATTTTTCGAAATTGAGGTTTTGTAGTGGAAGAAGTACTTAAGTCCATCATTGTAGTGGAAGAAGTACTTAAGTCCATGATTGTAGTGGAAGAAGTACCTAAGTCCACCAAGCTGTGAGTCCAAAATTTCCCTATGGGACGAGGAATAGGGCAGCCCTCCTATTTTTGGTATTGGCAGACCCCAAAATGTGTACTAATATTTGTCTGACGTTAATATGTACGTGTTTGTGTGTGTGTGTGGGTGTGTTCGTGCGGGGGGGGGGGTCAAAACAAAATTATTTGTTTTGGGAGGGTAGTTAAAACTGCATAGCTGGTTTTCACAGCAGGGAAGTGGTAGTATTTCATAGTGAATGCAATATTGGGACTTTGCAAGAAAGTAAGCACAAAGGGCGGGTGGGCGGTTGATCAGCACCGCCCCGCCCCCCCCCCCAAAAAAAAAAATAATTAAAATAGAATAAAATATTGGGGATGTCAAGGCATGCACACACAAAAGGTTCATCTGCAATATGGCGTCTCAATTCAAATATTATCAATTATATTTCAAAGTCTTATCATTTTTGTAAAGTGTAATGGGGCCCGCCTCTTCCCCCGCCCTTCAACGTATTTTTTAAAGCCCCCAATCGGGTAAAGTAGGGCCTAATTTTGCCACCCCATAGGCAGTTTAATTTCTATGTATAAGTTTATTTAGATGAGTTTTATCACATCGTGTCAGACAGGCAAGAAACCAGGGTAGACGGGCCTGCCCATAAAACACCAAAAATAAAAAATAAAAGTGCCCCAACATGAGTATAATAACCATCCGGTCAGGTGTATATGAAAAATTATTACATGCTGACCGCTGCTATCTTAATTCATATCTTGTCAATTTATGCCAAACAATAGTCACAGGCTACTTTACCAGGGCTGGCCTCTTTAAAATCCCCAAATAGTAAAAAAGTGCCCTAAAACAGTAAAAATTATATTGCCACCCCCATATGATAAATCCCTATCAATAATATGGGGGAAATATGCAATGTTGTTCATAAGTTCAATGGATCATATTTTATCCTTTTAATTCAGACAGGTGAAATCTGGGGACGCAGGCTTCACCATTTGAAACACCAAAATTTTGAGAAAAAAAAATGCCCCAAAATGGGTAAAAATAGCATAATGACACCCCCACCCCCACAGTAAAATTTTTGAAATATAAATATTACGATGACACCATATTAAAATATTGCCTCAAACAAGAAACCCCCCATAATGAGGTTTTGTAGTGGAAGAAGTACCTAAGTCCATGATTGTAGGGGAAGAAGTACTTAAGTCCACGATTGTAGTGGAAGAAGTACCTAAGTCCACGATTGTAGTGGAAGAAGTACTTAAGTCCACGATTATGGTTTATTGATTATCGAAAATCGATCAGCACGAAAACTAGCTCAAAAATTTGGCAAATATATTTATCTTGTTGTGATAAAAATCAGACATCCACCAAGTTTGAATCTGAAATTCTCAAAAATGTGATGTGAGGAGTATTATTTGAAATATTCAAAACGCCTTATAAATCTCAGAATTAGTATTATGTGAACGTTAAGTACTTCTCCACTACACTGCTTCTTTTATTTTTTTTGGCTAGGCCCCCACCCGCCCGCCTGGATCCGCGCCTGTGCTTTGTTTCGATTAGTTTTTTGACTGATATTTCAAGATCTGATATTATACGCAAATAATCTTGTTGTAAGGACTTTCTACAATATGATTTTTTTTTTCTCTCATGTTGTTCCCACCTTCTTTTTTAAAAACTTCACTCTATCTACATACCATTCTCTTTCAGCACATATTCACATCTTTCACACCGAGGAAATATCTATTCCCCAAAATGAATAAACAATTCCCTGCTTTGAATGTTAGTTGAAGAGTTCTCTATGATAAGTAGAAATCATTTCTTTATAATTAGATGAGAAAATGGAAATAATGGAAAATGGAAACCCAGTATGAACTAAAAGTTTGATGATGTCATATTACTTTTAATGACATAGTATAAGTGAAAACACTGGTGGGGCTGACCCTAGGCGTGTTTCAACCAATTTCGTGGAGGAACAACTGGAACATATTCTTAGGTGATATACTAATGACATTCTTTTTTTTTTTTTTTTTTTTTTTTTTTTTTTTTTCGAAGTCAATAAAAAGCAAATATCCCGGGAATATCTTTGTATCTGCATATGAAATTAAGTCATAATTATTCTGATATTCTCTCCAATATATTCTACCAGAAAGAAAGCCTTTCTGATCTTTATGTATATTTTCTTCTAACAGTGGTTTTTATTCTGTTTGCAATGCAATTAGAAAGAATCTTATATTGGACATATAGCAAGAATATAGGGCGCCAGTTTTTAAGTAAGTTTCTAGGTTTGTTACCTTTAAGGTAGTAAAGTTATAATTCCTAAATTTTGAAAATGAGAAAAATCTCCAGAAACATATGCTGCATTAAACTCCTCATTAAAAAGATTCCTATAATCCTTAAAAAGAACTTGAAAAACTCTGCAGTAAATCCATCCTGTCCGGGTGATTTTACAAGTTTCATGTTACGAACAACTTTATGAATTTCTGCAAAGAAACCCATCTATCCAGCTCCTCCATTTTTCATCCTGAAATTCGAATTAATAATTTATTTTCTTTTAACTCATCGTAAAATATCCTGGAAAATCCAACACTTTTCGAAATCCATAGAGGTCTTCGTAAATATTAAACGCTGCTTTCCTTATTTCCCTCATCCGTATTCACGATTTTAAAATCGTTCTATCAATAAGTTGAATAATTCATCTTTTCTACAACTCCTCTTTTTCACATAAGATTAAAACATAATTTACGTAGGGTTTTTCCACCATAATTGTAAATTCTTGTATAAATACTTTCCCTCCCTTCTTTTAAGCTTTTCCTTCTGTTTTGTTTCCAGATCTTCTTTTAAGGATGCCAATTTGTTCTAATATAAACAATCGTCTAAATTACTTAGCTGTCTAAATTGCATTCAAATTTTACTTCAATTCAACTGTCTGATTGTTATCGTTCAAGTTGTTTTTTCTATATTTATTAATTTCTTTTTTCTTGCTAGCTTCCCATGAATAATTTGGTGCATGCTCTCAATTCCCATTAAAAGAATTTCAAAAAACCACTTTGATCACTGAGAATAATTTCATTCGTTTATGTCAATATCCCTAATCCTCGTATACATGTTCATTTTTCTCAATATAATTTAAATAATTTCTTTATTTTTTTCCTTTATGTTTTTTTAACATATACTCATCCTTTAAAGAAGCAATTATTGAACTTGCCAATAATGATTGTCTCTTTGATGGCCGTCCTTAACAAGAGGTCTAAACTTATCCATGCCATGATCAGATCTACTAGCTATCTGTGAACTCAACAATCTGATACTAACGAAAACAATGGTTTGATATTAAAAAATAATCTAGTCGCCCCTTGATTTTAAAGGGCTAGGTTGTCTCCAGTTAAACTGTTTTACGTCTGGATGATTACAACGCCATGGGTCAATTTAAACTAAAACTATTTTTCATTTCCCTATAACTTGCGGCTTGGCATTTTATTATTAATCTAAACATAATACATAGAATCTGAGCCAAGATCTTGTAGTAGGTCAATCCCCACACAATGAATTACAAAAGAGTCATTATAGTTCTAAACATAATATTCATCAGCAATTCTTCGAAAAGCTGGGAACAGCGTCATTTGGGCGTAAAAGTGCAATAAAGAAAACCAAAGTGTCCTAATGTGAGGCTTAGAAAAGCAATGCTTTACCATTTTTGTCATAGTATTTGCTGCTCACTTAAGTCCATCTGTGAAGGACGAGTGATGAATCGACTTTTTTCCAGGTGGGACTGATCACTTTACTCTCAACATATGTTGCATTAATTGTTCAGACCCACCCCCGAGCATTTGAAGCATTTTGTTTGCCAAAAAACAAGTCCCAACAGCCCTATTCATGTTCAAAACAGATATCTAAATATCGGGCCATCGAAGTGGTATCTTGTAACAATAAATGTTAGCATGTTCCATTAAATAATTTAGTAACATCCTTGTTCTTCTGTTGAGGCTTCCCAAACCTCTCAAGTTCATTGGAAATAATCTTCAACTTATTATGCATTTGACAACAAATTAATTATTTATACACAAAGCAAATCGTAGGGTTTTTACATTTACAGAACATGACGACAACAAGAACAATGAACAACACAGACAAACGACAAAACAAAACAACACCTGAACTTGACAAAACAACAACGAAAAACTGAGAGCTACGTACGAGCCCCCCAAAAAAGGCCACCCCCGTACCCATTACGCCTTAAGGTCCAAGTCACAAATCCCGGCCCTTCCAAAAATCACCTATTGATTGTATCATAAAATATCGTCTTTTAAATTAAACTTTAAAATGCGACAAAAAGCCGCATTATACTTCTGCCCTTTGGTAGCTTACCAAAATTATCTCCAACTCTCGTGTCAACGCCCCTTGTCAATGTTATTTTGTACCAATAGGCAATTCAAACCCAACCGCGGCCCGGGTAAACGTATGTATTACACAAGGTACACATACCAGAAACGGCGACAGCAGCACCCCGAATATGTAAAGCCCCACCAGCTTGGCCGAGGCAGCGTGCACAAAAGGGAAGGAGGACCCTCAAAGTCAACCCGCTTGCCGATGCATATATTGTATTATCCCATCAAACAGTTTATACGCCTCAATTGACTTCCTCGTCCGAAATGACTCGTCATATGAACTGCGTGACGAACATCCAAAATAATAAAACCCAGAACCATTTCTATAAAACAAAAGAAAGAGAAAGAGGGGGGAAAAAGAGTCACTTCGACAGGCAGGTCATACCCCGAAGGACCGCCAACGCCCCAAGCACATACCACCCCGGAACCAACCACGAAGGCCCCACACCAACCGAGCGCCACACGCTTCGTCTGCGGAGCACACATCTGTGCCAGACGCTTAAGTTTGGTCCACCAGAAGAGGAATTTTTTATATAACAATGTACTGACAGACAGGTGTTTATTTCTTTTCGCTGTAAAGCAGGTTTGGATAGAGAATGTCCTAATACATAGCACAAGCCCGACCTGAACGGTCCATGGAAAAAAAACATAAGAAACAATTTATAGCATCGATATACTGTTTGTCATTTCTTGCTGTGATGTAAATAACGACACAGAATGGTTAGCATGTGTTTGACCTACATTTTGTGTGCAAGTGTCTTTTGTACAAAGAATGTAAGTTCACAAATGACCATCACTTCATGCAACAAGATAAGTACATGTAGTTTAAACTGTAAACAGTACTAGGACACATAGTACTATGACAGGCTTTACATCATTGCCATCCTTGATCCTCATTACTTTCAGTACTTGCATTATTATTCTATCTAGCTTCTCAAAATATGAATAATTTCTCTAAGAGAGAGAGAAAAAAGAAAAAAAAAAAAAAAAAAAAAAAAAAAAAACACTGTTCAGTGAAATCCATATTCAGACATTGCTGAATATCAACGAAAATATGGGTACTAGCCCTTTAAATGTAAATATATATGCACTATCACAACATTTATCTGAGGCATGATACCAATCCAAATAATAAAGGCCACAAGAAATCTATAACTTTTAACTTCATTCATAAATTACATGTTACGTTATTATACTCTCATTGTTCCTCTTTTCCCTTATAGTCCAGAGCTTGTATTTTCTTTTGACATACAAATATCACTGTTTATGTAACACAATAAAATTCGTCCTCTTTCATGTATGACATTCGTGCCTTTTTTCTTCTCTTCCCTCCTCCTCTTCCCTTCTTTTTTTTTTTTTTTTTTTTTTTTTAAATATATATACATGTATGAATTGGATAAAGGAAAAAAGAAAGAAGAAGAAAGAAGAGAAAAAAAAAGATGAATTCAAACTGAAAATGTCCTCAGTCGTTCATCATACCAATCCCATATACATGCCAAAAAAAAAACAACAAAAAAAAAAAAAAAAAAAAAAAAAAAAAAAAACTGAGATGCTTTTGCCTCATTCTCATGTATATTTTGCAAACGTTACAAAATCATGTGACAGTTTTATCACTGAATTGTATCTATACTACTGATTCAAGAGTCAAGACAATGAAAATATTTTCACAAGTTTCACAATTTTGCTATAGATGACTATTTAACAACTGGCTTCAGTCATTCAGAAAAATATTTTGAATATCTAAATCTGGTGCAGTTGAACCCACATTTAGTGAAACAAGAGGACTCTAAACTTGATACATACATCTTTCAAATACATTTTAAAAATATAAACTCCTTTTTTTCTTAGCATAAAGGCTTTTACTTTCTGATCCTCATCCACATATAAAAAATAAAAAAAAAAATAATAAAATTTAAAAAATCTTAGATAGATATCTCAATGTGTTTTCCTTTTCATTTTTATCAGATGACATTCAACTGATCATTTTTAAAGCACATTCATCATGTTCATATAGAGACAAAAACATAAAATATACAAAATACAAATATAAATCATATTCTTCTCATTTCGAAGTGTCATCAACTTTCTTCTTTTTTTCTCTTCTTATTTCATTTTTACTTTGATAATCTATCTGAAATATAAAGGCACCAAAGTTCATGCTTTTACGAATAACTTAATCAAATACAACTAAATTGAAAGAATTGAAAGAATGAGAAAAAAAAAAATTAGCAAACATTCTTCCAAAAGATTTTTTTTTTTTTCTAAATTGAATCTTCCTATAAATCAAAACATTCGCTCCCATTTGTTAGGGAAGGTTGTACACTTTCTGCTCCTCATATATCCCCTTGCATTTGCCTGAGGTTTAAATAATCAAAGACTCTATTTCCCCTTTCTTTATAAAATTACCTTTTCATCACATTTTAGTAACATGAAAACATTCCACCACTAAGATTAAACAAATGAGTAAGAAATGCTTTCCTTTTAAGTTATCTTTTTCCAAAGGTCTAAAAGAACTAGAATGTTTTTGCTGTTTCACCTTTCACCCCTTTGTCCATTCATAAAGACAATATTTTCTTTCTTTTCTTTAACTCTTCTGTCATCTCCATTATTTTATTAATTTTTTTTTTTTTTTTTTTTTTTTTAAACGTATGAAACTTTTTTATAATCAGAATGAGGGATACTTATACAAGAAAACTTGAAAATCATCAGTGGAAATAATAGATGGAATGCACAACTTTCCCACATGATGAATATAGACTAGACATCCATTTCGATTATCCATATTTAGCCAACAACATCTTTACAAAGAAGACCAAACACAGTAATACAATGTACTGCAATTTCTTAAGATGGAATTTCACTTTTACAATTACAACTTCACGTCAAATGTAGACTTATTATCTACTTTCAGTCATCTGTATATGGCAAAATTACCATTTCAAAAAAAGCAGAATGATGACATCTCATTTTTCAATCACTTTTCAGGCTGATGTCGTGCTTTTCCTCAACGAACCATTTGCACATGTACACGCACTATTTGATTCTGGTCAACTTGTTCTCACAATTTTCTGAAATCGCTAAATCACATGCAACGTAGAAATTAAGACTAGAAAATCAACTTTCAATCAACTTGAATAGATATGATAAACTTCATCATTGTGTTTCGCTTAAGGAAATAAATCACGATAAATTCGCTCACACAATTTCTTGATATGATGGATACTCATTTCTCGATCACTTTCCAAGCTGATGATGATGTCGTGTTTTTTCTCGGCATTCCAGTTGCAAACGAAATCGCTAAATCACATGCAGCGTAGAAATTAAAACTAGAAAATCAACTTTCATCAACCTTGAATAGATATGATAAACTTCATCATTGTTGTTTCGCTTAAGGAAATAAATCACGATAAATTCGCTCACCAATTTTTTGATATGATGGATACCCATTTCTCGATCACTTTCCAAGCTGATGATGATGTCGTTTTTTTCTCGGCATTCCAGTTGCAAACGAAATCGCTAAATCACATGCAACGTAGAAATTATAACTAGAAAATCAACTTTCAATCAACCTTGAATAGATATGATAAACTTCATCATTGTTGTTTCGCTTAAGGAAATAAATCACGATAAATTCGCTCACCAATTTCTTGATATGATGGATACTCATTTCTCGATCACTTCCAAGCTGATGATGTGTCGTGTTTTTTCTCGGCATTCCAGTTGCAAACGAACACCCACTAATTTGATTCTGGTTGATTTATTCTGCGTTTTCCTCAGCTTGTACGCGTTTTGCTCGAGCTCATATCTACGCTTCTTTAGCTCAGGAGGGAGATCCGACATGACGTTGAAAGGTATGCGTTGAACTTGGCGGCCCTCAACGCGTTCTTTACTTGTTGGTATCGCTGGCGCTGGAAAGCTTCGAAGACTGGCGTCTCGGTCAATCTGTGTGACAAATCGGGCAATTATTGGATCGGGTCCCCGCTTACGTTGTTCTCCACCTTCTCCTGACATCTCCGGACTGGTCGGCGTGGTAAACGATGTGCATTTACTTAGTAGATCTCCCGGGTCTGCTCCTCCGAGAAGCCAGCTTCTGTACGCATTCTTTCACTTTTTTAACCACGTTCTCACCTATATCCTTCTCTATACCGTAGAATAGCAAGTTTTGTTTCTTGTCGTGGATTTCAAAGCTAGCATTGATTCCTTTAATTTCATTTCAGCCTCCTTTCTTTCCTTTCTCCATGTTGGAAGAGTTTCATCTTCAAGCTTCCTAGTCGAGCTGATGTGTCCTTCGTGGCAGCTTCAAGATCAGCTAGGGCTGAATGAATATTCGTAATATCTTTAGTTATGCTCTGGATATTTGCACAAACCCCATCCAGCTTGTCTATTATCGTCTTGGAGAGGTCAGCAAACTCTTTTGCTAGTAACATGATCACTCCCCGGTTCTGTATCGTGGTCCGCCATATTTGTGTATGTGTCCAATGTACGACCACGATTCGATTTTTCAGATGAGTTTTCTCTTACCAACTTGGATTTCCTCGTAACAAAACGGCTCTCTATTATCAATTGGTTTCTTCTGTTTTCTTACCATTCTATTGTAGGTTCATTTTTGTAGTTTGTAGCTGGATTGGGTGGGATTTGTAAGAAAAGGATCCTCAGCTTAAAACAGCACGTCTAGTCGCCTTCATGTCGAGCGCCCTCTCTGTTCTTGACCATTTAGCACAGTAATTAATCACCAGTTGTTCGTTAAAGGAAGCATAACTTTGCGTCCACCCCCCCCCCTTACTCACCATAAACCTTACCAATCGATAAACCAAATGAATCGCATCAGGAAACTTAATTAATAACAGTACAAAACAAAGTACTTGAATAGCATACTGGTACGTATGTAGTTCATTGTCTATTATGCATGTGTTTAA
>CALNVZ010000711.1:398949-409380 GCA_940671915.1 Paracentrotus lividus
AAAAAAAAAAAAAAAAAATATTAAACATTACAATGACCAAACAAAACCATTAAAGTTGGCATAAAACAATGAACACAGAAATAATAGTAAGCCACATACATGCTGCATGGGGGAGGGTAACTAACCATACCTCATTAGAATGTTGTTGTTTTTTTCTTTCTTTTTTCCCCCCAAACAATTTCATTACTGTTTTTCTCTGTAGTGTTGATGTAAATTTTTGTATGAACTTTTTTTATGATCAAAATGTATTTACAACTACATTTCTTAGGAAATGAAATCATAAATGTATCATTGTATAGTACTCGACATTACACTAAAACGGGCATTACCAGTTCCAAACTTTGATCCCATCTAGGGAGAAGAAAAAGACCATTTGATTAGAAACATGTCTCAATTTTAGTGCAAATTTGATTAATGTATTAACAGTGGAGAAGAAAAGACCATTAATCTATCTACATAGGCCTAATGAATTCTCAAAAGTACATTGCCGGTGAAAAGTCATATAAAAGCACTCTAAAACTGAAGTTCAGAGATTCAGATTAAGAGGTGAGATTAGATTTGCATGACTTCTGCAAAATATATTGGAGTTTCTTCCAATCTTAATTAATCAAATTTCCATATCACTACAACTTCATTAAGTAACTTTGAAATAAAGATTCTTGTCATTTACCCTAGGAGCCAAGGGCCTTTAATCAGAATTTTTGCTGGGGAAGGTTTGAAGGTCCTATCTAGAGTACAATTTTGCGTTGATTCCAAAAATGCCACTCTTATCGACCGCAGGGGCGACACTTTGGCCACTTTGGCCAATTTTTGACCAAAAATGACCATTTTGGTCACTTGTGGTCAAGCGGATTTTATTTTCACAATTTTTGCTGATAAATGGAATTTTTAAGACCTATCTTATGTAAAAATGTGCGCTGATTCTAGAAAAAACTGGTTGTATTGACTCTGTGTGTCATTAAAGGGATCATTTTGGTCAATTTCGGCCAAAAAATGGAATTTTTATCATTTTTGGGCCAAAATCAGACTTAATTGACCTTCAGAGTTATCCAATCGATAGTTTTCTCACCTCAAAACCATTTAAAAAAACTTCCTTGGGTCTCAAACAATAATTCCATACCATTTTCCTTATAAATTTGAACGGCCATTGTCATTTGGACCAGTTTGACCGAAAGTGACCATTTTGCAGTTTTGCGGGATTTTGCTATACACCTATGTATTATAGTGTACAGACTACATGTGTACACATGTACTGTGTAAATTATCCTTTTGTTCAAACTCATTTCATGAAGGAGTCGAGTTGACTTGTGGTGGAGAAGTGGGAAAGATTTATCCCTTGTAAAATTTGATGCAGATTTCAGAAATACAGGTCTTATTTAACTTACAATTAGGTTCTGGTCACTTATTGGTCACTTATTGGCCGAAGGTTGACCATTAGCCCAAATGAAATAAAATACTGTTTACAATTTATACAGCGCCTAAAACTTAGTAAGACTGTGTCTCTAAGCACTTTACAGACAATGTTATGACCCAGGTCGTCAAATTTCGATGTACCTGCACACAATGTGTGCACATTCTCCACTCCCTACTTTGCATTCCAGCCATGCACTAGGCCTTTTTACAAAAAACTGTGTGCGATATTTGTGTTTACAACAAAATTCATGCACAAATATGACAATTCTGACAATATATCGCATTTCATGTGATTTAATAATTGTAATGTCCACTTTGACCCGCACTGACCATTCCTATATGCGCATGGCAAGTGTGGGTCAAAATAGGTGAAATCCGCCAAAGTGGATACAAGTAATTTACTATTCAATCTACAATGCATTACTTGTAATGAGTTCAGTGCTTGTTGCGATCTGCGTTAAAACGGGTTATTCGTCCCACTCATTAAGTTCTGGTCATCTTGGTCACTTTTTAATTAGAATAAGAAATTTATTCTAAACAGAATACGATTTCCATCACTAAGCCTATTATGTACAATTGTATACAAAGAATAACAGTCGTATTATCCCCATGATGTTATAAGCAAAACACGAAAAGAGTAAATTCCAAACTGATCATGTTAACCCAAGCTGACCAATTATTGTATGATTTCCATAGCAACATGAAATCTATATAGTGACTAAAATTATGTTTCATAATGAAGTAACTACATGTATGTCCAGGATCTGATGACGATTTAGAATATCGCATCTGAAGAAGAATGTCATGAAAAGGGTATTTCAACGACTTTCAATTATGACTCGACTATTATAGCAAAGCCGGTTTTCATGTTGCTAGACATGTGTCATGAGCGAGTTCAGTGTCCTTAACCAAGGCTCTAGCAATGCTTTCCTCTCTGGAAAGCATTTCAACCAGGCGGAGAGAATACATGTCCTCCTGGCAACTAATACGCTCATCAAACATACTTGATCTCATCTTAATTGTAACGTGGAGAGGTAAAATGAGGGCTACAGTTAATTGGTCAAGAACTTGAAGGATGTCCAGTGAGTCATCTCCATCTCCTGAAAGGATAAAAAAGGTGTCTACAACTTCTTCATGGTTGTCTTTGTTTTTTTTTTCTGCCAAGAGGCCATGGTGGCAAACAAGGTGTCAATTGTGGTAACTTGCATTCACGTGGTTGACATTATTTCTTCATTAGAGCCATGAGAATCATAAATGTTGATCTTTTCACATTCTTGATAGGAGAAACAATCAATGTCTTCTTTGATGAAAACTGCCACAATTATGCACACCATTATTTGCCTGTATTTACTACTTCAGTGGATAAATAAAGAGTGGATACCACTCATCCTAGAATAAGGGAACAACTTACATGAGCTGGCTTATCTGTGTCTTAGCAGTTGTCATCAATTCGTTTGCAAGACAGCTAGTTGACCAATCTGTGGACACCACCACTATTACAGTTATCATGGTTATGCATCTCGATGACCAAAATCAGGGAGCCGGCTAGAAGCATAATTATTAGTCAGTCAATCTCTTTAAACTAGCGAAATCCTTCACTGCATTTATTAGCAAGTGTCTTACTAACCTTGAAGGGTCATTCATATATTCCTGAAGGAATGAGTTTGTACCATTGCCCAAGAGGGAGAGGTTTAGCATGTGATTCTTCACTTAACTAGGTATCTTTTTATCTTCTGCTAGAAAGCACAGTTCAGTATTATTCGTCAAAGACTGGGCAAAAGGAATCATTCTGGTGACAGTATCTTGCACTCGTTCAAGTATCCATGAAACTTCTTGGCCTTGGACATACTTAGTTCATGGCTTGGATCGGGACCTGTCATAAAGAGGTGAACGACTGATGGTGCTTAAAGTTGTTCCCTGATTTTGGTGGAAGGATGCAATGATTGTTCGTCGACATTCTGCATTAGCAAAGGTTGTTGTATCCAGATGAATTAATGACCTCACCAGCAGACAACCCATGTATAATTCCAGGATGAAGTGTTTCCCTGTACAATATCCAATGATAGTATATTCAAGCACATAATGGCATGCTTAATTGTGGCAGTTTGCTTCAAAGGAAACATTGACTGTTTTCGCTATATCATGAATGTGAACA
This sequence comes from Paracentrotus lividus, assembly GCA_940671915.1. Lineage (NCBI taxonomy): Eukaryota > Metazoa > Echinodermata > Echinoidea > Camarodonta > Echinidae > Paracentrotus > Paracentrotus lividus. Next base: position 402,518 of record CALNVZ010000711.1, read on the forward strand.
GATTAACATGGTTCTTACAGCTCCACAGTAAACACAAAGTCAACCATCTACGCCATGTTTGCCACCCCGGTGTATAAGTTTGCAGAAACGATCAAAAACAACGTACCATAAATGAGTTATAGACACTTTCTTCCATACTTTCAGGAGAAGGAGATGACTGGACATCCTTCAAGATCTTGAACAAATGACTGTGATTTTCATTTGCCTCTCCATGTTAGAAGAAGAGTTCAATATAATAATGAACGATAAGTTGCCAGGAGGACATGATTTCTCCAAGCCTAGTTGAAATGCTATCCTCAGAGGAAAGCATTGAGGACCTTGGTTAAGGATACTGGACTCTCTCAGGACACATCTAGCAACATGAAAACGGCCTTTGCTATGATGGTTGAGTCATAGATTATATTTTCATGACATTCTTCTTAAAGTATTATATTCCTTGGTTATATTCCAAATCGTTAACAGATCATTCGGATATACAATTATATAGATAATTATATAAAACTTATATTATACCACTATAGACTTCACGTTGTTATGGAAATTATACACTTATTGGTCAGCTTGGGTCAGCATGATCAGCTTAGCATTTACTCTTACTGTCTTTTGCTTACACCATCATGACGATTATACAATTGTTATTTTTTTGCATATAATAAAATATTGTACAATATAGGCTGAGTGATTGAAATTGTATCTATTTAAAATAAAATAAACATAACATTATTGCTTAACCTTTGACCCGAGAGAGTGGCCAAAATGACCAGAACTCAATGAGTGGGACAAAATAATCAGTTTTAACGCGGAAGAGCATTAACAAACATTGAACTCAATACAAGTAGTGCATTGTAGACTAAATAGTAAATTACTTGTATCCACTTTGGCGGTTATTACCATTTTGACCCACACTGACCATTCGGATATAGGAATGGTCAGTGCGGGTCGAAATGGTAAGAACCGTCAAAGTAGACATTATAAAAACACGATATAAAAATATGGCAGATTGTCAGACTTGTAATATTTGTGCATGCAAACATTAATATCACACACATTTTTTTTTTAAATAGTGCATGTCCAGAATGCTAAGTAGGGAGTGGAGAATGTGCACACATTGTGTGCAGGTACATCGGAATCTGATGAACTGAATCATAACATTGTCTGTAAAGTGCTTAGAGACACAGTCTAACTAAGTTTTAGGCGCTGTATAAATTGTAAATAGTATTTTATTTCATTTGGGCTAATGGTCAACCTTCGGCCAATAAGTGATCAATAAGTGACCAGAACCTAATGGTAAGACCTGTATTTCTGAAATCTGTATCAAATTTTACAAGGGATAAATCTTTCCCACTTCTCCACCACAAGTCAACTCGACTCCTTCATGAAATGAGTTTGAACAAAAGGATAATTTATACAGTACATGTGTACACATGTAGTCTGTACACTATAATACATAGGTGTATAGTAAAATCCCGCAAAACTGCAAAATGGTCACTTTCGGTCAAACTGGTCCAAATGACCATGGCCGTTCAAATTTATAAGGAAAATGGTATGGAATTATTGTTTGAGACCCAAGGAAGTTTTTTTAAATGGTTTTGAGGTGAGAAAACTATCGATTGGATAACTCTGATGGTCATTTTGGTCTGATTTTGGTCCAAAAATGATAAAAATTCCATTTTTTGGCCGAAATTGACCAAAATGACCCCTTTAATGACACACAGAGTCAATAAAACCAGTTTTTCTAGAATCAGCGCACATTTTTACATAAGTTAGGTCTTTAAAATTTTATTTATCGGCAAGAATTATGAAAATAAAATCCTCTTGACCACAAGTGACCAAAATGGTCATTTTTGGTCAAAAATTGGCCAAAATGGCCAAAGTGTCGCCCCTGTGGTCAATAAGAGTGGCATTTTTGGAATCAGCGCAAAATTTTACTCTAGACAGGACCTTCAAACCTTCCCCAGCAAAAATTCTGATTAAAGGCCCTTGGCTCCTAGGGTAATTTGTGCATCCTTCACGTTTGTTTCGATACAAAGGTACTAATATATAGAGAAACATAATAAAACAATATAATTCTTACTACACTCTACTCCTGCTACAACGAGCACAGAAACAACATTACATTATAATTAGGTGATTACCTTGTTCCCCATTTCATAAACATTGCACATGAACGTACCTAGGTATTTTAGGATAACAAGGTTTTGTTGGTCCCATGCATGTCAAAGTTTTGAGAGTACAATGAACTAGTATTGACATTAATACAGCATTACACATCAATCAGACCAGTATACATTGTAGAAGGCCATAGAGGCCAGCTCTGTACCATATCAACCCAAGTATTATACCAAGAATTGTTTTTTTTATGACCCCTTCCATACCCTTCCTTCATTTGCAACACAACATTGCAATCTTTTTTCATACACTACAGTTCTCCCTTTAATTACAGCTACAAAGTGATAATAGGGAAACTCAAGACTGCATTAGAAGAACTAAAACAGTCAACATGAACAACATTTCTACATGCACATCTGATAAATACCATTTAGATTTTAAGACACTTTTGGTAAAAATAACTTGGGGAAAAGATTTATTATAGGAGAAGAGATACAGTACAGGCCATAGAAGCTTAGGGTCACCCACAGATTTAAAAGAAACTAAAATACAACACTGGATTCTGCATCTATTAAAGTGTTTGATACAGAACGATTGTTTTGAGGTTTACAAACAATGTATCTCTGATTCTATTCACAAATCCTAATGTTTTCACGCCTCATTTGGCAAGAAATCTTGCAAATGAGAAGAGAGTTTAGGTCTCCGTCACGGTTCAGTATTATCGTATACGTAATTTGGCATTTGCATTATTATTTGGAGATCAGTTGAAGCTATATGCCAAGTTTCAGTCAATGGTCAAATTTAGCAATGAAATATGACAAATTTCACTTTTGTTAAACCTCTGGCTCTGTACATAAGTCAATGCATGAGGCAATAAATGACTGAGAAAACAAATTCGGCCTAAATTCATTGATGAATATTGTTCATTCTACCATGGGTTAATCCATGAAACTTGATACCAACTCCAGATAGTCACTATTTAACTTAATCTTGATTCAATTGCATATAAGGAAAGTCACTGAACCATGACAGAACCCTAAACATTTCTTCTCATTTTTACATGATTTTTCTTTACATTGTGCCCACTAAGGCGTGAAACATCGGGGTTTTTGTGAAAATAAAATCAAGGTACTGCCCGAAACCAGCGTTCTGTATCAGTATATTTGAATGAATGCAGTGAATCATATGATATTCTTTTAAATCTGAGGGAGACCCCAACTTTGGGCCTGTACTGTATATATATATATATATATATATATATATATATATATGTATATATTATATATAATATATATAATTCTTACTAAAACGGGCCTTAAGGGGAACTGGAAGAAGAATAGCTTTATTCAGTCAGCATTCCCCTATACGACTTTCTATAGGCGAATAATTCCCTTAACGCCAATTCTATAGGGTTAGGCTAGGGTTATTGGGGCGATATAAAAAGGAGGAAACAAAGAAATTCGCCTTAAGGACGAAAATAGGTATATATGTATATATATATATTAGCTAATTTACAAATATGAATGTTCAGTGCAAATAAGGATATCCCTTTGTGCAATTTTTAAGCAAGTTAAACAAATTGTGGTGTTAAGTCTCTCTAGGCCGAGAGCTTACCCTTAGGGGTGAGTGTTAGAGGCTTTCCCCACTCAAGTCAAATATGGCTAAAAACATAACCTTATACATGTACACTTAGGGTTACAGGGGAATTTAACGCGGAATTCAATTTGTTTAAAAAAATTACAGAAATGTATGAGTGCAGGGGTGAATAACCCAACGAATAGATGACTGTTGTAATCACTTGCGAGATGCTTTTCTATGTTCTGTATGTAAATGCCATTAAAAAGTAATTTTTTATGGTTATTGCCAATGGAAAAGAACAATTTCAAAGTATATCAACGTAGCTTTGATGATATATCTACAGTAAACGTTAAATTGCGAATATTCTTAAACTAGCACATCAATGATGTCGTGCTCATCCGGCATCTCGCAAAGAAATAATCACGAATTTTAAATTTCGCATAAATTAACTTCTTGTCAAAATTTCTAAATTCCGTGTAGTTTGGTGAACATCATATAGCTTTTATACCAGAATGGAAAAAAAAAAATCAAAATCGGTCAACAAATGAAGAAGAAGCATTTTTTGTGAATTTTGAATGCGCATAACTTAGCATATTTAAAAAGTGTCAAAATTCTGTGTAGAAGTTTTAAATCTCCCACCTAGTGCTATCATATAAAGCAAACTGAATTGGAATCGGACTTGAAATGACGAAGAAGAAGCATTTTGAAATTGTGGACGGATGACAGACGACGGACGCCACGCCACAGTATAAGCTCATCCGCCTCAAACAGCTGGATGAGCTAAAAATGGCAAGTCATAGAATTTACATTACACAAGTATGGGAGAGCAACGTGCAAGGGACACCACAAAATAAAAATTAATGCAGTTGGTTATTATTTGGTGAATTTTCTTAAACTATTCATTCATATTACTATTCCCCTCTTTTAAAACCAATTAAATTCGAGGGTGAACTTCTCCTGCAAAGGGATACATCAGCAGTGGTAATGGAAATGAAATCCTGTTTGAATTAGTCTCAAATTACTCTGCATGCAGTTCTATACATAAAAAAGTTTAGTGGAAACATACAGTATGACATTATTCCATATGTGCTGGTATTTGAAGTAAAATGAGTGACACCAATGGCAACATTTACTGATGTTATAAAAATAATAATAATTACAATTTCTGTAACATGCAAAATTAACATAGCGGAGCGCTCGAGGCGCAAAAAAATACCAGTTTGAAGTTAAGCAACTTTTTTATATGCGGATAAACAGAAATATACAATATAAACTCTACAAGATAATAAAAATGGTTAAGTTGGACTGTGCAATTGCCCACCCTGCATATACCAAGTTTTACAAACTGGGAAAGACCCCCCCCCCCCACTCTGTAGACAGACAGATGTTATAAAGTGCGTATTGGGGAAAAGATAATCCGTTTTGGAGGGGCAATATTCCCAGCTCATCTATTTGGGATATTTACTTCTATCATATAATTTAAGACCAACAACTCAACTTTACAATGATACCTACCTTAAGTCATAAATGTAACACATAACCCCAAAAATTGCAAATGAATGTGACTGGTACAAAATCCATTTCCCCAAGTTTTTACATGTCAAGGATGAAAGAATGGGACAGCATTCACTCTAGGTCTTCTTTTGTTTTCTTAAAAATTGGAAAATGTATTCTATAATTATTGTATCTTCATTTGGAATTTGTTCGATTATGCATTACATTTATGATTCAAGGAAGGCATCATTGGGAAAGGTGGAGAGTTTGTCTTTAATTATATGTCACATAATTATGAGCAGCAAAAATAAACGAGCTTGGAATGAGGGCTCTCCTAAAATGGATTACCTTTTTTTATGCGCACTGTAGTTTTGGTGCCCCCCCCCCAACCTGGGTTGAGTGTAGTGGATTGAAGTTACAGTTCTGATCAGTTTCTAACTGGAAACCACCATAAGAAAATATTATTATCATTATTATTATAAGTTAGTAGGAATTTGCACCATGTATCCTTTCACTGACATTCTGTCACTTTTCCACTAAATCACAACACATCATTTACATATTGACCTCTTCACCTATTTGATTTTACTCTCATAAAATATAGAAACCACAGGAAAACCGACGATAAATATATAATATGACATCATGTACATGGGCCATTCCACTGTAGATTTGTAATTCGCGTTACAAATAACGGGTACATTAAAAAGATTTAAGCCCTCTATCTTTCGGCTTGCAACGATCGTCTGCGTTCGCGGAGCGGGGGTTGAGCAGGGATGGCCGCACCCTTTCGTGAACACCGGGGGGGGCTTTTCTCGAGGTGGTTGAGGAGGGAGCAAAATTAACGCACCCATTCCGGAACACCGGGGGGGCTTTTCTCGAAGGCTGTGTTTAGTAGTTTTCTGAACCAGTCAGTTTTTATGAAATTATTCATTAAATAATAACATATAGTATATTAAAAATTATAATAGAGAAATGAGGAGAAGCTTGCATTTTTGTTTGTTGATGATTTGAATTCATAATTGTAGACCCCCGCCTTCCCCCCCACAGTGGCTATAGCGCGATATTCGGCAGCCGCTGCGGGTCGGCAGTCCGCAGAGGGGGGGTAGTGTTCGTTATTCGCGAAGGTTCAGTATTCCTAAAATAGAAAAGGTTCGTTATTCGAAACAATAGATAAAGGTTCGTTATTCCGAAAAAGAATAAGTTTGGTTTTCCAAAATAGACTAAATTCGTTATTCCGAAATAGAAAAGGTTCGTTATGTCGAAATTGAGCTAATACTGCCAGAGCGAATGGATTAAGATAAGTTGGGCGACTGTGTTATTGTACTAGAAAACCTCAAGATAAGGGGATGGGGGGGGCGGGAGGGCGGGGTGGTTCATTATTACAGCAGTTGCTGTTAAATATTTATGATTTTCGGAATAATTATTTCACAAAGATTATCAACGGCGACTATAAAGAATTAGTTTCGCTTCTAAAGTCGGGCTGTTTAACAGTCCATAACTAAATAATTTCTTCCGCAATTGTTTTCGTTCTGTCTTTATTTAATGAAAAATTTACATCGGCGAATTCTTCCGGTAAAGAAACAGTTTCATTTAAAAAATTGGTCCGTTATCACTCAATAACTAAATAATTTATTTCGCAATTGTATCCGTTCGTTATTCGTGTGTGTGGGGGGGGGGGG